>JASDQU010682319.1:99581-114047 GCA_032191745.1 Picea mariana | reverse complement strand
ATAGAAGAGATTCATGAAAGAGGTTAGTATCTTAACCATCTCTATGTTCTGTCATTAATAAAAGGATCTCTCATTCTCATCCATATTTTGGATTAATTTATTATTTTGATAATGTTATATGTATGTTATTCTAAATCTAACATTGAATCTGAACTGATTACAATTAGTTAGTTAGTGGATAACTACATTTTGTAGTTGTATCTTTCTTTATCTGCAGGACTTTCAGAGGGTTGTTGAGAAGAAATTCCATAGCGAAAGACATCGAGTGAGATATTCTCCAAACGTAGTATTCCAGGTGCACTCTTCTTCTCTTTTCCTGAAAGTTAGTTATTGCAGGGAGTTATTCATAATTAATTGTTTAATTAGATATTGAGATAAGTTTTCTTGGGTTCTAATTTGTTGTGGTCTTCACCCAAATACCAAAGGGAGTAATTTCTCGTAACAGACTTGAGGACTCCACTGGGGATTCTCCATTTTTGGGTTGTTAAGGGTGATTTCTTTTTTTGCATTTTTGTTGAAAGTTTTTTTTCTCTATTTTAAGCACTCTCCAAGTCTGTACAATCCTACACAATCCTTATACTTCCCTTTTCTCTCTTTTTGAGGGGATTTTAAGTGTGTACGCGGGTTTACATACGTAGCTATTGTACTTCATAGTCGCGTACATGTTCTAAGGAAGGGTTTTTATCTTCCTAGCCTATTGGAAGTCAGTTTGTTTGTGCTCTGAGATCTTTGTGGGTATTTTGTGAGTCTGTAGAAGTGTTTTTTGGTCCCAAAAATATGTTTCTTTGTTTCCAAGATTGCAAGAAAAACTTAAAGTTTTAGGTCAAATTTTGTGTTTGTTAAAAAGTGTTTTTGTTTCTTTTTATGGTTTAGGGTTTCATAAAGATTAGTTGGGTGTTTCTTACACTTTGTTTCCTATTAGTACAATGGTTTATTAGGTGCATAGTAATCTATTTTGTAGTCTTTATCCCCCTGTACCTTTATTTCTTTCTTGTTTTGATCCAAAATTAAAGTGTAAGAGTGTATGCTTTTGAACTTCTTCCCTTGCCTTTTGTATTATCATTTTTGAAAATAAAAGTCCATTGTAAACATTTTTTCTTCTTGGATTTAGTCTTGTGCTTTAAAAAAAAAGAAATTTTTTTTTCAGTATCCTTAGTAAAAGAAAAGAAATCCAGTATTGCAAAGTTCTTTCGCACTATGTTCTGCATTTCCTTTAAAAAAACATCTTAGATTTGCATTGCAAAGTGGTTTAAGATCTTGCATACAATAAAAAGTGACTTGTTTCATTTTTGAAAAAAATATAAAAGAAAGAGTTTGTTTTCATTTGATTTGAAGCGTTGTTACACTCATTTTTCAGTGAAGAAACTGCATCATGCATTTGTATTCTTAAGTGTTTTTTTGTTGTGTCTGTCAAAACACCATTTAGTTTTATAAGCACCCCTTTGAGTAAATAACAGTCCCATAAAATGAAAACTAACTAAAATTTATTAGAATTTTTCATTTTAAAGGGTGAACAGACTAGTTGTAGGTTATGGCCTTGGTTTAGGTTGGAGAGTTAATTTCTCCAAGGCCAGAAAACAAACGTAGCAGTTTGAGCTAGGGATAGTTAAAATCCAATTGTCGTACAAGTATAGCTGAGAATCTCCTCTAACATAAGAGTTAAAAACGAGGTCGCATGAAGGAGAGTCAATGAGATAACCCCTCTGAATCTTAACTGAGCATAGCAAAGATATCATATATTGGGGTGTTTTCCTAAAGTGTCACATACTAATTTTGCATCAGTCCTCTGTGAATTTTGAACCTGGTTGAGGTTTTCCTGAAGTGATGTCGGTCCCTCTCGGTGTAAGTCCTCTGGAAGATTTTGACCTAGTTTGATATTTTATGAAGTGACACTGGCCCTTTTGTAGAGAGTCCTCTAGAGTTTCGGGCTTAGTTACCCTTCCCATACATTCTGTCCCGATTATCAACTGTACATGTCAGACTTTGACTATGAGGTGGTGACCTTAGTTTCTTTTCCTAGGGATATCATAGGTGACTATGGGGGGTTTCTCCTGGTACCTAGGGAAGACTTCCTATCACACTTTCCAGTACTATAGGAGGGTGCCCTTCGAAGCATGGGTACTTGCAGAGGATAAGGTTGGTCAGTGGATATCGAGATAATTGCTTCTCACTCCTTCGTTCATCAGTCCATGGGACTTAATCAACCCATGCCTTCATCCAAAAGGTCCTTACCTTACCTTGTGACTATTGTGATCTCAGGACCTAATCTACCTGATTCGGGATATTAGCAAGGTAGTTTGTGTTTGTTGTTGTGATTTTTTTGGTGGTGTACTTAGTGATTGTAGACCTGCTTAGGAAGGTGTGTACATGATCACCTAGAGTTGACAAATCATAGTGGTTGACTAACCACCTTGTTGGTCGAGAAGAATTCAAGCTCTTCCACCTATTGAAGAATGCCTGAACCCACCACTGCCTCCTTTGAGGCATCAACTTGATCAATCTGGTGCATTAGTAGAGACTGATCTAGTCGAGACCATTCATATGAAATCGATAGAGAATAATATTTTTTTGTTGGAGGTTGTAATAGTAACTAATCTTGGGGCCAAAGAATTCACTCCACCTTCCAACTCTCTGTTAATTGGGCTTTATGCTCTAGTTTTCATGTAAATGCTTCCTCCTAGGTAAGAATTTGTTGATAGTAGCCTTATTCAATGGGCCACGATGAAAGGCACTCCAGAAGTGTCTAGTTCGGGAGCTATCGTAACTCCCATCTCAACAATCGTTGCCATTGGGATATTTCCCTCTAACACGTTGAACCAAAAAAACAGTGTGGTTCAATCCACTATTGTCGCATCTATCAACAACTCTGGTCCACTGGTTGTTGGTTCTACCCAACCTTTTGGTGTGGCTATATAATTACCTTCAATAACTAATGTTTTATCATTCGGTATGCCATCAATGGACATGATAAAGGCGTTGACTATGTCTCAGTGAACATCCCAAGTATCTAATGTTGATTCAGTGAATTCCTTTATTCCCTACTAAGTTGTTCCTTGGGGTAGAGGTCATATCCCTCTGTCGTTCCCATCCATTAGGAGTGAGACTTCCCCATATTTCGTCCCTAACCCCTTTGGGGGTTGGGGTGCTTATGGGTAGAAGATTCCAATCTGCTAGCATGCCCTTTACCTCTATCTCATTCACATTATATGGTGGATTCGAGAGTAATTATTTCACCACATATCAAGTGTCAGCAAGGGGTATCCCCTTACAACCTCAATGGAATCCTATGTAAGGTTATTTCCCTTTGCACAAGATTCCATCATGGGGAAACCCATTTCTCGTTCAGTTGAACCCAATGTAGGGAGGTTTTCACTCGCAAGGAGGATTCAAAGGGGGAAACCCTAATTTTTTGTTTGGGAATTAGATAGGTGGGAGTTTTCTTATGTTTAATCATAACTAAGGGTTTACCCAAGGCTCTGACTCATTCGCAAACTCTTCCTAGAAGCTTGGTTCTAGTTTCAATCTAGTACCTTCTTTTCAGGTTGTTAATTATTAGATGTCGCATCCTAGGCTACCCTTTCTGGAAACTCTTTACTTTCCATATTTGTGTAAGTTGATGAATGACCTTATTCATCATCACTCCAATTGGCCTGCGGTCCCCACCAAACTACCATCAGACATACCAAAGTTCGAAGGAAAGAGTGGTGAATACCCATAGGATCACGTAATGACGTTTCACTTGTGGTGATTGTCTAATTCGTTGAGCGACGACTCGATCCAATTACAATTATTCCAATGCACCCTCACCGGGGTCGCCACTAAGTGGTATATAGAACTAGAGAGGTCTAAGTATGTAACATATGGCAATATTGCCATGGGTTTTATCAACCACTTCCAACTCCTTGTCCAGTGTGATGTTGGTACAATGATTTTAGCTAACTTCAAACAAGATAAATCTATGCACATTTCCAATAATATTCGAGAGTAGAGTAGATGGAAGAGATTTATCAAAGCCATGGTCCCACCAAAATTTCTCTTAGAATAGTTCTTGAACTGATTACTTCTTTATATTTCTAAGGATGGCCACTTCATGAGTGTTTACAGAAGAGTAGGAAATATTTAGAGCACAACATTTGGATTTGATTTACTCTCAATCAAGTATTCTCTATGAGATCATGCCCAATGCAGCACTGTCAAATATCTACCTGCAAAAATTGAAATCGAGACCGCATGTCGATGGCATTGTCGGTTCCTCGCAAATCAAATTCACGGATTTGGTATATGACCATATGAAACAGTTGTCTATACAATAAACTATCGTTGGTCCAACCCCTAGCTCGACCACCCCTACCACCCAGTCCTAGGATGTACACACTCTGCAATCAAAGAATCAAAAGGATCCTCAAAAACCCATAGATAATAAGAAAGGAAAGGGTAGGAATGATAGTGGGGGAAAAGATAAAAATCCTAATAAAAATCCATGAAAGCTTTGTGGGGATGATCACCTTACTCATAAATGTCGGTTAGCTCTTCCACTTCCAATCCGCAAGGGGGCACTTCTAATGCACCTTTTTCAGATGGATCGTTCTCATTCGTTAATATGGTTAATTCTACGAAGTTAAAATAAGAGGAGGTAGACTTGTCAACCAAATCCTGTGATTATAATAATCCAGATTCAACATCAAAAGGTAAATAAACTTTTGATCCTTAGGGGCCTCTTCACATAGAAAAACATGAGAAGGAAATGATTTCATACATACCAAATGGTGGGTACAAATGGACATCACATAAACCTAATACTCGAGCTTCACCCAACTATTCCATTGTCGAGGATTTATCTCAAACGCTATGTGCAATGTCTACTTTAGAGGTGATTCAAAGTTTCCCCATGCAATGCATCACATTGTTATTTGTGATTGGAGTGGTAGATTCTTCTAGCTAGCTCACTATGAAGTTTGATGCTACCGATGTTAAGCCTCACCTTCCTTATCATATAGCCTTCCAAATTGGCATTGCATACGTGAAACATGTAATCAAGAGGATCATCGTATATGAGGGTGTTTCGACGTGCGTCATGTCCTTGTCCTACTAGAAATTTATTGGCTCTCCAGAACTCACACCTTCTCCCACTTTGTTAATCACTTTCAATGAATGATCCTTTAGACCGCATGGGATTATTTCCTCTTTTTCGGTCTATTTAGGAGGGAAGTCCATTTTCGTATAAGTAGAGGTAGTCGATGTGCCACTCAACTATAATTTTATATTGGGGAGGAGTTGGACTTATGTGATGACAATTTTAGTCTCATTGGTATTTCAAATTTTATGCTTTCCCCATGAGGTAAGTATTGTGACTATTGATCAAATGGATTTTAACCGCTCTAGCTCCATGGAAAATTTAAGATCTACGATTCCCTGGATTGAAAAATATTAGTCAGAAACTCAGAGTATCAGTGTTATAATATGCCCTTCGCTCATGGGAACTTTTAATTTCCTAGAACTGATGTCTTATATTTAGGCCACCCCGGTTGAATTTCAAAAGTCAAGTTCCCCGGATCTTGTTACAAGAGTCACATCATTCAGAACATCATATATGAAAGATCCATGGGTGTTACCCTCGTTGTGTGAATTGGTCAAAGGTCACACAAATGTCAAACTGGATATGTCACTATCTATAGCTGAGGTCACTTACCAGGCTATTCAACGCACTGCTACAAACCCTAATCAGACTCTTGCATGGATAAACAAGGATGATCAGTATATGGAGCTCGCCTGGGCTCATAATTCTTCAACTTATCAAGACTGTCTTGATACGGTCATATTGTCAGAAGAGGCTATTATCGAGGAAGTGACTGGGTCAGAAAGACCATGGGAGGATATACATCCTCGATCGTATTTTCTCCCATAGATCAGTCGTGTGGAAGGAGGATAGTTTAAGTCAGCTGTGATTAGAAATGATGGTAAAACAGTGAACCCCTTAGCAAAGCATGGTGTATATTCGGAGGGGAATATGAAAAAAATATCGAAAACCATCTTGATCCACATTTCTGGAACTCTTGATGTTGTTGAAAACGTTTTTGTCAAGGCATAATGTTCTCAAGATGAAATTCATCAATATATGACATTTTTCAAGGAATTTTGTGATGTTTTCTCTTGGTCTTACAAGGAAATGCCTAAAATAGATCCTAGAATTATCAAACATGAGATTTGAACCTATAAGAATGCTAAGCTAGTTCGACAAAAATTGTGACCAATTAACCCAAGCAAAGCAACAACAATCAAAGTTGAGGTAGAAAAATTGCTCAAAGAAAGATTTATATATCCAATCCCATTGACATAATGGGTATCCAATCCTTTTCTGGTAGACAAGAAACAAGGTATGATTCAAGTGTGCATGGATTTTCATGATTTGAAAAAATCTTGTCTTGAGGGTAACTTCCCTACACCATTTATCAATCAAATTCTTAATGAATGCAAAGGAAGTGATATTTTCTCATTGATGGATGGTGTTTCTGGTTATAACCAGATACAGATCCGCCCCAAGGACCAATGTAAGACAATTTTTATTTTTCCTTTGGAAACCTTTGCGTACAAAAATATGTCTTTTGGCCTTAAAAATGTTGGAGCTACTTTTCAGTGGGCCATGATGTTCTCTTTCCATGATCTTAAGAACACAGTGGAGGATTATTTGGATGATCTCACCACCCACTTGTGTAAGAGGAAACAACATCTTCTACACCTCTCCCTTAACTTTGAGAGATGTTATCACTATCAAATTCACTTGAATCCACAAAAATGTATTTTTTGTGTGACTTCGGGATGTCTCTTAGGATTTATCATTTCAACTAAAGGGATCATGGTTGACCCTTTAAAGGTAGAGGAAATAAATAAATTTCCTCCCTTGCGCACAATACCTCAGCCTCAAAGTCTACAAGGAAAGGGGAGTTTCCTTTGACATTTTGTACCAAATTATGCTGATATCGCAAAACATTTTTATGCACCTATTGAAGAAGGGGGTTCCATTTTATTGGGAAAAAGTCAACACAACTTTCCTTCGACGCATTGAAGAAATCTCTAGTTTCGACTCCTTTGCTCATCCTCCCAGATTATAATAGATGTTTTCTACAATATCTCGTGACAGTTGAATATTTGATTTGTATGGTGTTAGTTCAAGAGGATGACAAGCTCCAACAACATGTCATCTATTATTTGATTCATGCTTTGATGGGACCTGGGCTAAAGTATTATCACATTGAAAAATTGACCTTAGCATCATTTCATGTTTTCAACACCTCCAACATTATATTCCTTTGTGCAAGATGACTGTCATTACCAACGTTCACCCTTTTTAGTATGTTTTGACTCAGTGAATAATTAGCAGGAAGTATAATAGGTGGATTGTTGTTCTTCAGGTGTTTGATTTGGATTTTTTTCTGCCAAATCCAAGAGGTCATTAGTATTGTCCGAAGTTATGTTGAAGAGTAGAGAATGATGATATTGAAGTTATTGACTAACTTCCTGATGAGCGTATATTATGTATTTGTTTAATAATCCTTGGTATGGAGATATCCTCTAATATATCTAGAATCTTAAGTTTTCCACGCATTACTCAAAGGATGACCATCTTTGATTCACCATCAGACCAAGAATTACCTTATCATTGGTGACACTTTCTATCATCGAGGAGTTGATTCAATTCTTCTTCATTGTTTAACCCACGAGGAAGCATAGGCTCTACTTAATGACTGTCACAGTGGAGCATGTGGAAGTCACTTATCAGTACTGGAAACAACCCAGAATATCTTGCGTACTGGGTACTTTTGGATGTCAATATTTAAATACTGCATAGAAGAGGTCAAGAAGTTTCACCCATTCTAGATATTTTCTCGAAAGATGCACGCACATATTTCTCCTCTTTTTCTAGTCACCACCATTGACCCATTTACTAAGTGGGGCATTGATTTTATGACATGCCACCCACCTTCGGCTAGGGTGCATCATTACATCATTGTGTCCGTTGATTATTTCACAAAGTAGGTGGAGGCCATGCCTATGTTTTCCAGTGATGGTGAGACTGTCACATTCTTCATTTTTAACCAATTTATAAATCGGTTTGATGTTCCGAAATATATTTTCATTGACCATGGCAGTCACTTCTAGAACAAGATGATTTCAAAACTTGCTTCTAAGTTGGGTTTTAGATAGGAACACTCGTCTCTGTATTACCAGTAGTTGAATGGACATTTCAAGGTCATTAATAAGTCTCTTAAGACCATTCTTCAATGCATGGTCAATGCAAGAAAGTTTAACTGGTACATTATGCTCTATCTAGTTTTATGTGCATATCAGACAGAAATAAAAATAACTACTAGCATTTTCTCCTTTCGTTCAGGGGTTCAAATCTGTTTTACATATTGAGTGTTGGATTTCGTCCCTTAATATCGTTGTAGACCTTATACATGACTCCACTGAGTTAGAAGCACTCCTTTTCCATATAGAACAACTTGATGAGCAATGTTCAGATGTTGTGACTACGAATGAAGTGCACAAAAAATGAGTTAAGGGTCAGTACGATAAGTCCATGCACCCAAGATTTTTTCTAAAGGCGATCTTGTCCTGGTATACGACTAGAAAAAATATGCATTGGGGGAAAAAAGGTTTAATTCGTTATGGTATGGCCTTTACTTTTTGATATGTGCCTTACAAAAAGGAGCATACGAGCTAGAATATTTTGATGGGAATGCACTTTTCAAGCCTAGAAATTGGCTCTATTTGAAAAAGTACCATGCTTGAGCATCTTTGCTTAACCAGTATTTTTGTAATTATTGTATATAGTTGTACAATATGATAGTAAAATGTTATTTTTCCATTAATGATGCTTATGGTGTTTCTACTTGGTTGGAATATGTGATGTGATTCATCGTTTTTCGTAGGGTATGCAGATAGTGCTAGTCATGATACTCATAATCTGGCTTCTGACACTTGGTGATTTATTCGCCTAGATGAGAATTGATCGCTTATGGAGGTGTGTGTTTAAACCCATCTACTAATAATTTAGTTGAGTATAGCATTCTTATTGAACTACTTTGTGATTCCATTGCACACTGCATTTGGTCCTTACAGGTTTGTCTCGACGTTTAACTGGTTGTATTCCAACTAAATAGTAATTATCATATTCACAAGTCTATGTTACTTTGTTGTTTCCTTGGAGTGCATTTTTTGGAGATTTTTTTTTATCATATTACTTAAGTTCATATTCCAAGATGTGCCAATGTATTATGTGATTCATTTTCTAATTACGTATTAGATTGGCATTTACACCATTCACGTTAAACAAAAACTCAAATCATTCTTGTAATAACAATAAATTAGAAGCACATCATATCATCATCAATTTCAATAGTTACAAAAGGTGGATAATATCTCAAAAAAGGATTTTAATCCTTTATTGTCCTCTATATGCACTGAAATATGAAAAAATACAATAATCAAAGTATCTCCTAATCAATTTCCTAAGGTACCTTACCCTCCCTCAACATGCTTTGCATAGCATACCACTGCATGAGAAAGACACCAAAAGAGTCATATCCATGCTCGTGGCACCCCAAATACATGTAACTGCATCCATGTTTGGGTATTTTGGTCACTAGAGTGATAAAAATGATACCACTTTAGTTTCCTTGATCGGCTAGAAAAGCAACACAAAACAAAGATTAGTAGGTTAGTGAACCCACAAGCAAGAAAGCAAGAAATAGAACAAGAAATCCATGACAAATAAAGAAAACTAAACTAAGAAGATATAAACAAAGGATGCATGAAAATGGACACAAAGAATGGTTATCTAATAGAGAATGGTCTTTGAAATTGAGAACACCAAGAGGCGAAATGTGGGATTTATGAATCCCCTATTACTCCTAGGGAGGGATCTTGAATCCCTCAAAGTAGAGATTTTACTCTCCTATCTTGAATTGAAAATGGTGAAGAACTCTATGGAAAACATTTCCAAGAGGTGGAATGCCTTCCCTTTGTAATGCTTGCTCAAACTATTCTCAAGAGAACAAATGGTTTCTCCAAGAGTAATTGGGAAGCATAAAAATACAATGAACTTCTTCCTTTTTAGCATATAATGACCATCTATTTATACGACCATAGCAAGGTATTTCATAACTTGTTCCAAGAGTGAATGAGAGTTCTTTAGAGGTAGATACCATCCTTTTAATCATCCCAATGAGAGATTTTAGGTCGATCTTGGGGTCTTGTTTTGACTCACTTCATCCTGAAAGTGGTTGAGGCCGAACCAAATTCATAAATGCATCGTTTACACATATGCATGGATTTATTGAAGGACAGTCATGCGGGGCATGCATTGTGTGCAGTTGGATTTGTTTTGGTTTCCATGAATGTGCATGTGCTAGCTTTGCTAGAAGTGTGCATAAATTCATGTCTTTCATATAGTTTTGATCCTCTTGCTAAAATAGATTCTGTAAATGTTGGAAGTATGTTATGTCTATGCTAGTTGTTTCTTCATCCATTGTCTGATTTCTGTGAGCAATTTTTTGGTGATAACAGATGCCCCTTGATGTGTGAGGCTAGGAGAATATGTATAGCCAAAATATATCAATGTTTATCTTGTTGAGATTGTCATGAGATAGGATATTTGTAGCTACTGTTGAGAAGAATTGTGAGAGAAATCCATTGGAGGAAAAGGGGATTTTGAATGGAATCAAGTAATATCCAAAACCTAAAATCTAATTCTTTGTACAAACGATGCGGGCATTCAACATGCTCATTTCATGAAACCATAAATGAAATGATGAAAACTGAGTATTTTTGATGAAGTAGATGTCTACAGTGCCCTTGGGGGCATCAAAAAATGACAGATGATGGTTCTGATTACTCAACAGGCTTTGAATCTAGGTATGAACCACCCGGAGGAATTGATGGCCTATAAAATTTAGAAGTCTTCAACGATTATTGAAAACTGCAACGGTCACATAGTAAGACCCACTGTAACATGAAACTTTGCTGGATTTGAATTTCATGGGGGTCAATGCCATCAAAAAGTGATGGAAACTCTTTTTGTGCCATCCGAGACTGCTCATTAATAAGGGAATGGAATTCAATATACTACCACCTACCTGGAAATCTATGTTGACGTCCACAAGAAAGAGGCACGACTACAAGAATCAATTGGATTCTCGACATCGATTCGATCAAATAGGTGTCAGGGACTGGATGGAGGAGAGGATGGATGGAATGGTGACATGAATGATGTTCAAGATGTATGGGACTGGAGAATTTCCCTTGGTTGGGGGAAAATGAAATTATGGAAGCAATTGTAAAACATGATCTGGTGTCAGGGGGACAAAAAAATATTGGGTAAACTATGTTGAATGGGTGAGACTACAAAGGAATGGATGAGAGGTCAAAGTATAGATATTTTGGATAGGGGTGTTGGTGATAGTCGGTATTTATTCCATGATAGGGATATATTTGAAAATATGGTGATGAAAGGGGGATGCCCCAATGATCCAAAAAGAACCCAGAGAATATTAAGACAATTCAAAACACACAGAAGCAACTTAGAACGCTCAGAATGGATTCAACAGACAACAAAAGGGAAAATTTTCATAGTTCCTAAAAATCAGTAAAAAAAGGGCACAATCACGAAGAGCACGTCGCAATCTTTCTAACGGTGCAAACGACTCGTCAAACGAAGTTACGGATCAAAAGTTATAAGCAGTCAAAGTTCAGTCAAACTTGGTCAAAAAGGCAAAAGTCAAAGTGACACGTGGAACCACTGCAAGGGTGAAATGTGGCACAGATGAGTTGGCCAGATGATGTGGAAAGGATGGAATAAATGTGGGAAGTTAAGTGATGACACATGTCAGTTTTCATGGATGAATCATGTGGTGACAAGTGAGCTTTTTTATGGACAAATTATATGGTGCCACGTGGCACCCCTCCAATGGTTGGTATGTCAAAAATTGTTATTGACTCCCCAAGATTCAAACTCATGACCTCTCACTAGCCCAAAGGCACCACACATATGCACCAACCATTACACCATACAACGTTTATTGTTTGTGATATGATTTAATTATTATTTAATTTCAAACTTTGAACTAAGGCGACAAAGAGAGGGGCTAGGCCTTCGGCCCAACCCCTATTCACATGATATTGCACCATATGAATATATTATCCACCCTCCTAGGGGCTTAACTCAACCAACCGCAAAATACAGCCTATTCTCCACCATATCCGCCTCCATTTATCACCTTTCCGCTATTTTAGTGGTCGACCACCAGATTTGGCATGGCGCGCCAAAGTTGTTGTAACCTTTTGCCAAAAAAGGGAAGGCCCATGCAATTTGATCCCGGGATCTCCACCCAACCAATGCCTAAGTTTAGCTATGCCAACCAACATACCAACAACTTCATTAATTCTAACCACTTGCAGAAATGGTATAAGAAGGGGGTCTTGCCAGAGTTCAGAATGGACAAGAGAAAGGAGAAGGGGCAGGCTGAGCGCATCCGTACAATACAGATTTGGGCATAGTTTTATAGATTTTGGCACAGATTTTGAGATCTGTCAATCATTAATTGCAGGAGTAGTGGTACAAAAACCAAGGCAGGGGTGTCTTGGGGGCCTGAAAGTGTCTGACTTGGATTGAGGTGTGGAGACAGTGATTTTTAGGTAAATCAATGCCACAAACGCAGTGGTGGTGTTAGTTTTCTGATCTGAGCAAAGATTTTGTGGCTTAGCTACAGAATGAGGTATACTTATGTATTTTTTCCAATTCTTTTGTGGAGTTAATAAAAAGACCTACCCATTTGAGAGTAGGACCCGAAGGCATAGTCCACCAGGGACAAACTCTGTTATCAAGTTATCTGTGCTCATATTTCATGATTATGTCTCTTTCATTGTGAGTTTTTCCTTCTTTATTATGTACTTTTGTTTATTCTCATTTAATACAGTTCTTTAATAAGTCACCTAACAAAAAGATCCTGGATCATGTTGGTATCAGAGCAGTCGTCTTTGACTTGAATTGTTGAGTATGAATGCTTACTAGGGCCAAGCATAATAAGGGTGAATGAACTCTTAATATGTTCAATCCCGAATTCGGTCATGGATCCCGAAGGAAGATGATGGCAGAAGAGGACAAGCGTGATGAACATGAGAAAAAAATTATCATGGTCTTTTATCGCATGTCAGAAATGGTGGAACGAATGTATGGAGATTAGGAGAAGAGGATGAAGAAGAAGGAGAATAAAAAGGAAGCACCACCCGATGATTATGCTTCAGTAAATCAAGGGGCTGTAGGAGACCCTCCTGAGCCTCTGTCTTCGCCTTTAAGTTCTAGTTCTTCTTCCTCTGAGAATTCTCGTCACTCTCAGCATTCTAACCATAAAGCCTCTTTTAAGATCTGACAGGTTGAAGTATATTTCCAGGTTTAGCATATTGACAAGGAGGAAGTTAAAGTGCAACTGGCTTCTCTTTGATTGGAAGGCACCGCTCTCGTATGGTGGGAGAGAAAGCTACATGACAGGAGTAAGTATGGTAAGCTTCTCTCCTCATGGTCAGATTTTAAAACAGAGATAAGGAAGCAGTTCTATCCATTAGGGTATTTACATAAAGTAATGATGGAATGGAAAACGTTGAGATAGAATAAAGGTCAGAACGTACAAAGTTTCACAGAGGAATTTAGGAAGAAATATTTAGCATTGAATATTCCTTTGGATTCTTATGAAACTTTAATGAAGTATATTGGTGCACTTCATAGTTATATTCTTCATACTTTTCTCTTTTTTAAACCCACTAGTCTTGACGAAGTTTGTGTGCAAGCCACTCACCTTGAGAACAGGGGGAAACATGTTCAAGAAGATCCCATGAAGAAACCTTCCAATTTCCCACAGAAGACTTTCAAGAAGTTTAAAAGGAAGGGCAAGAAGACCTCTACAGTAGCAAGAGAAGGAGGAAAACCATCTTGCACTCATTGTAAGAGGAGCGGTCACGATGAAGAACACTGTTGGAAACTACATCCAGAAAAGAAACCGAAATAGTTCAATGGAAAGGGGAAGACAAAGACTGTTGCTACAGTGCAACAAGATCTTGGTTCCAAATCAAGAGATGAAGGAAAGATCACAACCGCTGGAGTACAAGGTAAAGAATATCTTCATGCTAGTCCAAGTTCTAGTGATGAATCTCATAATGATGAATGAAAGAGGAATGATTTATTTCATATACGAGTTGTATATAAACATAATAAGATAGATACATTATTTGATCCGGGTTCCCAAGTAAAATTAATATCTCAAGAACTTGTTAAGAATATGGGTCTTGTAACGAAACCACATCCAAAGCCTTACCCTCTTGGTTGGGTATGTGACAAAGCCAAACTTAATGTCACCAAACAATGTAGGGTCAGATTTTATGTTGCTTCAAATTTAATTTGTAACATACCCACTA
>JASDQU010682319.1:62006-77869 GCA_032191745.1 Picea mariana | reverse complement strand
TTGGTGTAGAAGTTCCCTTTTTGGGTGATATATTGGCCAAGTATCACTTTAGAACCTTGATTTTGAGGTGGTTCTGCTAAACAATCTTTCTTCTATTGAATATCCCAAGTTGCAAACCTTTTGGGTGTGAAACTTTCTTTTATTTAGTTCTTTGATATTTCTTCTCTGGAATTCCACAGGTCTGATCAAAATTGGATGTGCCAAGTGGAATTTACGGTAACTTCCCCACAACTTGTTGATTTTTTTCCTTTCCAAGAGATCTCACTTGTATAGCGTGCCCCGCACAAAATAATTGATATAAAATTCTAAAACTTGCACCAGAAATACTACAGACTGTCCACAATCCAATGAAACTAGTCCCACTCAATTTGGATACTCTAGGAATAAGTTATGATTGTTTTACCTGAAACACCTTCTTGAGACTAGTCAATAGGACTAGTCAGATACCATATCTTACACAGGGTGTATCTACAAATTTAAGATGACCCAGAAGATGAAATTTTTACCAAAGATACCTTACTAAGTTATTTGAATATCCTCTATATTTCATGGTTTGAAACATTACAGAAAATGTTTTATAGTGCAAATTCTGCAATGACTCATTTCAGGATGATTCTAGAACCCTATCTTGTATAGGATGTATCTATGAAAGTATAAGGTCTCAAGAGATGAATTTTGATCCCAACGTACCTTGATCCATTTGATAAATATCCTCCAAGACGTTCCTTCTAAAACATTGTAGAAAACAATTTATAGTGAAAATTCCAAGGTGTCTCATATGTAGCAGCGAAACCCTAAGACCTTGAGCTCTAATACCATATGTTAAGAGCCAAATATCAATATAGCATAGAAAAAACTCAAAAAAAGTACTCAACGCCTTGAAAAAGAGATAATTTCATATAATAAGCCTCTTCGAGGGGGAAACCTCCTTTTACCCCACTTAAATGTTCAAGTGCAAGATGATTCAAAATGAAAATGTCTCCTTGGTATATATAGGAGACTAGGAGGTATAATTACAACTAATGGCCTAAATCAAAAATAAATAAAATAACATTACTAATATAATATGCCCCAATTAAGGGGTAATGAGCCAAAATTAGGGCTTAACAGAACCCAGTGCCACCATTGCCACCACTAAGATTCATCTGGGTGAACCTATTGAACCAGAGGAAGGTGAGAACCTATTTCATTCATAGATGTGGGTGAAGGGTACTACACTTCACTTCATCATTGATAGATATATACAGAAGAACATTATCTCAATGGAGGTCATCAAGTAGTTGGATCTGCTGACAACACCACACCCACATCCATACACCATCGGATGGATCTGCCAAGGGAGTGATCTCTGTGTCAGCCAACAATTTTGCCTTCCCTATGACATCAAACCCTCTGAAGATGAGTTATTATGTGAGGTCAACCCTCTTGAATTTTGGTGATGTTCTTTTGGGCCAGTATTATTTATAGAAATTTCATGTTGTATATCAGTCTAGACCTTGTAGTGTTAATATTACTTTGGACAGGAAATTGTATAGGATACACGAGGTAGTCCCACCTACCTCCATTACCATGATATTTGCCAAGAAATGCAGAAAGGTCATCTCTCAAACCAAGAATTTTTTCTTCTTCATGATTCACACTCAAAGTGAGAAGAAGGTTGCATCCATATCCATGGTATTCATGACATGTCTCTCCACATAGTATAAGAAAGTGGATAAGGTCATGGAAGAATAAAAATACATATTATCCTCACCCACTAGGGTACCTCTGCACTATCAGTTCAAAAATTCAATAAATATGACCCTTGGAATAATTCTACCCAATGGGATAGTCTAATGTCGCTCGCTATTATAAAATGAGGAAATCAAGCACTAGTTCCAAGAGTTGCTCGAAAGGGGAAAATATGACCAATCTCATCACATTATGGAAGCCCAATCATGCTTGTGTAGAATAAAGACAAGACAAGAAAAATATGAATTGATTATAGGGCCCTAAATAAAATCATAGTTAGGAATCAATACCCAATTCCTCGAATTGACGATCTCCTTGAGTAGCTCAAGGGGGACAAATACTTTAGTAAGATTGATCTGAAATCCAACTATCACCAGGTCCCAGTAGAGTAGATCGATGTATGGAAGACTTCCTTCAAGTCCAAAGAATGTATTTTTGAATGGTTGGTCATGCCCTTTTGCTTGACAAATTCCCCAACAACTTTCATGAGGATGATGGAAAATATATTACGACCTTTCACCAATTATTTTTTGGTGGTGTGTTTGGATGATATCCTCATCCACAACAAGAGTTGGGAGGAACTCTTGTAGCATATTCAACAGGTTCTACACACTCTACGACAACACAAGCTATATGAAAATATGGAAAAATGCTCCTTCAGCATGAACAATATCCAATACCTAGGATACATTATTGATGATAATGGGGTGCATGTCGGTCTATCTAATATCGAGGCCATTTGTGAATTTCCAACCCCAAGCACACTCACTAAGATATGGAGCTTCTTAATCCTTGCCAATTTCTATCACAAGTTCATGTTGCGATTCTCTGATATTGCATGGGCCCTTATCCAAGTGACCATGGATGGTGGCAAGGTAAAGTTCGTGTGGGGATAGTCACAACAGAAAGAGTTCAATGATTTGAAGAAGTTCTTATGCTCATCCTCGGTGCTCTCATTATCGGACTTGCAATAGCATTTTGAAATTGAGACAAATGCTTCAGACTATGTTGTGGGTGCATTTCTCACTCAACATGGACATCCCATGGCCTATCATCGTGAGACACTATTAGATATCAATAGTAAGTACCCCACTTATGACAATTAAATGTACTCCATTGTACAAGCCTACCGCCAGTGGACGCATTACATTCTTGGGAAGGAGACAATCATCCACACTAATCATAATCATCTATAGTTCATGCAGACAAAAGGAAAAGTGTAGAATGACTAAAATTAGAACTTGTCCACATACTTGCAACAGTTCCATCTCAACATCAATTATAATATAGGGAACACCAACCCCATCTCTAACTACCTTAGTCGACCTCTAGTTGTAGCACTAACCAAATTTCTACAATCATGTGACCATGATACCTCTAGATGGCCCCAACTCTATGAGAGAGATCACGATTTCACCACTACCTACCATGCTCGACACCAACACAACTGTCACTAATTTTCATCTTCAGGATGGGTTGTTGTTCCATCTGGGATATCTCTACATCCCATCAATTGATATAGTGAAGCTTATTTGGGAATCCCACTATCGTTGGGTGGTAGGACACTTCAGTGTAGAAACAATAGTTGCAGTGCTATAGAAAAATTTCTAATGGATGAAACTTCAACAGTATGTCAAAAAGTATATCAGTTCTTACAAGGCCCATTCCATTACCAAACCGGCCATTAAGAAATAAGGCATGTACACCCCTCTTCATAATCCTGACAGGCCCTGAGAATCCATACCGATGGACTACATGTCGAGACTTCCTTCAACCAAAAAACAAGATGACTGTGTTTTCATGGTTCTTAATCTATTTTCCAAGATGGTCATTATGGCCACTTGCAAGAAGAGCATCATTTTTACACGTCAAAATTACTCACTTCGATAGTGTCACAAGTGTCATCATTACAAGTGTCACAAGTGTCACATTTTTCTCACAAGTATCGCAAGTGTCAGGGAAGCATACTGCCATGATGCCTATGTTGTGCCTATAACAACATGAGAAAGACACTTGAAACACCTCAAACATTTGATTTGGAAGAGGAGAAATGAGTCAACAGGCTCATGAACCTTTTGCCATCTGAAAACACTCAAAAAACTAAGCTTTTGAAGGAGAGCACTCCCCTATACCTCTTCTGGGAGCACTAGCACTCCCCCTTACACTGTTTGGGAGCATCATAAAGCTCCTTTGGCCCTTTTGAGGGAGATATGGTGTCTTTAGGATCATTGACGCCCCCCTTAAGCCTACTGGGGAGCGTTGTAGTGCTCTGATGGCCCTTTTGAGGGAGCGCTACCTATTTTGGGCAGCAATTGAGTTGTTGAGATGAATGGGGGAAGGATCCTTTCATTTTTGGAAGGAAGTTGGATTCGAATCCCTAGTCTAGCCATGATCTTAAGGTAGATCCTCAACTGAAGGAGGAAAATCCTCAACTTCCCCAAGGATATCTCAAGTTGCTAAGCCTCTCCAAGGCTATATAAGCAAGCTTTCTAATGGTGAAAGGGGACTGGAAAAGGGAGAATCACACCAAACTTATGATCTCATAAGTGGTGCTGGAACATAGATATTTTGGAAGAAAGAGACCTATGATCTCATAGGGAGCAATTAGTGAAGTTGTCATCATTCAGATCGTGGATGTTTTAAGCAAGGGGTAGACAAGGAGGAGTTGACGAAACTGCTGCAATTCATCTAGGGCTGTAAATAATGTTTTGTCCTCATTAATATAATTTGCTTGGCCTATTTCTTTCTAATTTGTGTTCAATCTCACATGAATTTGTCTCTTTAGTAGATAGAATATTTCGGACTAATAGTGATAGAGTAGGAAGTGGTCGTACTTTGTTTGTCTACAGAGCTCATTGAAGAGCGAAAGATTGGAGCTCAACTCAGAGCATGCAGGGACAAACACTGGTAAAAGGTACTTCTATTCTCCTTCCTCCTCATGCATTAGTTTGTATAGATATGAAAGGAATTCAGTTTCCACGTTAAGCATCTTTTTTATTAAGGGTTAAGAGTCTAGCTCTCAAGAGGTGATCTACCTGTCTGCAGGGAGATTTTTCTTCAACAGAAACTGACAACTCCGCTGGGGAGAATCAAATCGAAACTTTTGGTTTTGATTTTTCCTCATAGAAATTGTCTTACCTTTTGTTTTATTAGGCCTTGTTCACCCCTTTATATCTGATTACATTTGTTGATTGACTCTTTACACCATCACACTCAGCTTACCTATCAAAATTTGATCAAAATTTTGGGTTTTTGGACCTTTTTGTGAGTTTTTGGAGCCTGGTGCCCCCCTACCTAGGTTAGAAGAGAACCAACACTCCATGGAAGTGTTGGAAAGAGATTTATAATTCTCTATTGGCCCTTATACCAGAGTGCCAACCCTCTTTTGCCCAAAATCTCTTCAAAATTTCCATGTTTTGGAGGTCCAGATCCCGTTTCTTCACTTGTTGAGCTGCTTTGTGATTCAACGATGCTTCCTTTGACCTTTGACATGCTTCCTCTTGAGAAATAAACACCTTATTTTTCATATTTTATTCCCTTCTTCATTCTTTTTGAGTTTTTGTTGTTGGGAGCTTGAAATCAATCCCTTGCTTTCTTCTCTCCTATCCAACTGAGCGAAACTCTAGTGTAGGATATCAGAAGTCTGTAACTCTTCTCATTTGGTTCTTTGAGGTCATCTGATCCAATCTCTTTCTCCTTCCTTTTGTTTTTTTTATTTTCTTTCTCTTGTTTGATTGCAAAAGGGTGTGTTGTTTGTGCAAAATATGTGTTTTCTTGTCCGAATCTCCTTGATCTGAAAGGGTTGTTGACAGGAGAATTATCATTCGCATGAAAATGACAAAGTACATTTTAGGGATTAGTTTGCAATTCTAAAATTGATTGAGGGAATTCCTTATCAAGTGTTTGATAGTGAAAATGACTCTTCCTCTTTCCCTTAAATAGGTATTCATTGAAAANCATGCATATTTTTGGGAATCGAGTCATCATTCCATCAGTTTCACTTTCGTACACCCTCTGAGTAAACAACAGCCATTAAAATCAATGCTTAACTAAAATTTATCTGAATTTTTACATCTTTGTTAGCAAACCTACATTAGTTTAAGGTGTAGGGCTTTGGAATAGGTTGAAAGGATAACTTTCCAAAGCTATCAAATAAACTTAGTATCTTGCAGTAGGGAGAGTCAAATAAAATTGTCGTATTGGCTTGCTGGGATCCCCCTCTCACACAGGGGTTACGCATGAGGTCACATTCGGGTGAGTTACGAAGATTATTTCTCCGTGGCCCAACTTTTTGTAGTGGTTGGATCGTATATTGGGGGTCACTGGAAGGTATACCCACAATTATGTGTGGGAGCCTTTCAAGTTGATTTCAGACTTGTTATCATGTCCATACATTCCGATTGGACTGTCGACTGTACCCACCCAGGGGATGACTACAAGCTGGTGACCTTAGTGGCCATAATCTTTAGGGTCTCACTGTACCTGGAACAGACGTTGGTCAAACTCACTCGGGCTCCTTGCAGGGTAAATCCACAATTACTGCATGGAAGCTTGCACCAAGGTGTAAGTCTGTTAAGCAGGTCACCAATGTAACTGATCCACCCACTCTATCCCCGCCCCTTCCTATTTTGATCTCATGATGTTGGATTTCATCACCAACTAGTGGTTTCATCATGGGGAGGTTTTGTTTGATTGATTGCTTCTTAGATTCATAGCGTGTGTTGTTTGTTTTACTTAGTGGACCTTAGTTCAAGTTAGTGATAATGGCATCGAATCCTGGGAGTACCAATGGAGGAACCCCTTCTTCTAGGGAACCTTATACCTTTCCTTCATTTGGAAACTTTGGTCCTCCATATGTTGCCACACTGAGTCTTCTAGGACTCACTATTGGATTACCAGTTTGGTTGTTCCCCACTCCGGTGATCCCGAATCCTCCCAATGTTTTAGTTGCACCTAATACTTTGGATTTCAATACACCACCCACACATCAACCTCATGTCAAATTTTCACCTTCTTCATCCATCAAGTCTCCTTCCATTTCTCCTTCTTCACCTAGTGAAAGCTCTAAAGCAAGTAGCTAGGTTGATTAGAAGAAGAAGAAATGGAAAGAGAAGAAGAAGAAGAACCCTAAAAGGACAAATGCCCCAACAACATAAGATGTTGTCTTTAAGAAACCAGTTACTGTTAATAGTACTGGGAGTGTTGATGAGGTCAACAAGATTAAAATGAAGAATCCAAAACCCAAATTCCCTTGCAGCCTTTGTAAGGGTGACCACTTTCTGAGAGATTTCCCCAGTCTTACCTAGGTCTTAGAAATGTGGTACTCCACATCATCAGCCTCTGTCAGCCATGTCGATGATACCCCGTCAACTAGTGATGTTAAGGTTGGTAAGAAGAAGAAAATTGTTAAGTTCCCTTGCATGTTATGTAAAGGTAATCATTACTCTCACCTTTGTCCTCGCATGGAGGAGGCTTCTTATCTTTTGGAAGAACTTCAACTTCCAAAATGTTATCGTAAGATTTCCTCCAACCCATTATTGGTTGATGGAATGGTCAATCTGGTTCCATCCTCGGTCAGTTTGGTTGATCAAACGATTAATCTAGTTTCCTCCTCGATTGAACCACAAACCCAAGTAGTTGATCTAGTTACATCATCGATCAGCCCTGCTTTTCATCAAAAGAGTGACACCAAAGTGGTTGATCTATTTTAATCCTCGGTCAATCCCACTCTTCCGTTAGAGAGTGACACCAAAGCGTTCGATCCGTTTCCACCCATCGACCCCATTCTTCCCTTCGAGAATGAAACTCAAGTGGTTGATTCGGTTCTGCCATCGATCGATCCCACTCTTCCTCTGAAGAGTGCCAAAGTGGTTGATCGAGTTTCACCAGCGGTCAATCCCATTCCTCCATTAAGGAATGTCAAAGTGACTTATCCATTCCCTTTCTTGGCCAGTCCCACTCTTACTCTGAAGAGTTCCAAAGTGGTCTATCCAAGTCCACCATTGGTTTATCTGATCCAATCATTGGTCGATCCAACTCCCCTTCTAGAGAGTAAACCCGATATTGCCCATGTTTTTCTCGTTAATACAAACTCTACCATGCCAAGGGGCATTCCTCCTTCTCCTGCAAAACCCCCTCCAAGTAATGAGGCCATCCTTTTTTATTGGGGTGTGCTAACTAGACCTCGTCTTCCCTCTCATGTTCCTTTCTAGATTATAGTACAGGTTCATGGTCGATATGTTCCTCAAACGTTGATAGATGAAGGTGTGTCTGTTAGTATTTTGTCTTCTGTTGCTTGGTACTCTTTGGGTTGTCTACAACTTGCACCGGTTACACATAATATATTAGCTTTTAACAGGAGAACTAGTCAACCTTTAGGGATCCTTCCTCAGTTTCCTGTAACTTTGGGAGAGAAAAATGTCTTTATCGATGTCATGGTAGTCTGAGACCCCTTGGATTTCACTTTACTCCTTGGGTGGGATTATCTCTATGCCATGAAACCTATTGTATTGACCCTTTTCCATGTGATAACGTTCCCTCACGATGGAAGAATTGTGACTATTGATCAACTTTCATTCATCGGCCCTGACTGGGTTACCTCCCTAAGTGGTTCTTATATGCAAACAGTATCACCCCACCACATGTCAATTATGTGGTGTTGTCTCCCATGACCTCAACTTCCGATGATTTGGATCCGGTAGTTGACATGGTGATTTCTTCGGTAGGGTTATTGGAGCCTGATCTCCTTACCCCTGTCACGACCCTCGACATGTGTTCCATCTAGAGTGATTCTCTTCCATCCGGTGAAGATCTCTTGGAAGCCATGACCGATTTTTGTCCCTTGACATGGTACCCTTCCAGAGAATTATCCTCTTGGAAGCCATGATTAAGAAGCAACCACGAGCATAGTTTCTCTTCTTTGTGGAAAGCTTGTTCAAAAGTGAAATAGAGGCCTTGAGCATAGTTCTTTTCTTGTGTTAAGCTCGTTTAAAAAATGAAATAGTCACCTCTCTTGAACCTTCTTTTCATCCACCCTTATATTTTGGTGAATGAATCGAAGCTTGGAGGGCATGTCTCCAGCCTCTGATGATCTTTCTGGAGTTAAGCCACTAGCTTTCAAGTTGGGGGCATACCGAGCTTAGTCATTGTTCTTTCTCATGCTTGTAAATACATGAGAATGCATCCGGGTAGACTTTTATCTCTTTTTCAGATCTGTATGGATACACAAAAAAGGAACCCCCTGGAGTCTCCTTTAATCTCTTTTCAGACTCTCTAAACATAAAATGATTGCTGAGTGATCTTGCTCCCTTTCCCACTCGTTAAACGGTTTGAAAGGGCGTCTTTCGAGTGGTAATTTATCTCTTTTTAGGCCTCACGAGACTAAAATTACGAAAAAGGACAACACTGGAGTCATCTTTAAGTTCTTTTCAGACTCTCTAAAGATGAAAAGATTACCGAGCACCTTGTTCTCTTCATGCTCGTTAAAGTATTTTAAGAAAACGTCTGTTGAGCGATATTTTATCTCTTTTTCAGTCTCGTCAGACTACTTTATGAAAAAGGAACTAAGAGAGTTCTCTTTTAATTGCTTTTCTAGACTCTATAATTATGAAAATCCTTTGAGTTTTCTGTCTTTGGACTTGCTAAAACAAACATCGACAGGCCCATACGAGACCGAACCCTTACTTCTTCTAGTTCGTTAAACAAAGGAAGAGGAACTTACTGAAGGTGAGTTTTATCGAGCATGTGTTATCCTCCTCGAGCTCGTTAAATTAAAAAGAGGTACTCGTCTATCTGGATGGGGGAAAAAATTGAAAGAAGCAAGCCAAGCAGTTTTTTTAGAACATTACCAAGTAATTCTTAGAGTCTCCCTTGAATACGACACTTTGTCTTTTGCATACATCTTAATCCATTGAACCTCTACACTGAACCAATCCTCTGAGTTTTTCTTACTCCTTTGGGTCACCTGATGAAAGTCACAACATCCACTGTATCGTCAAGTTTTGGTCCATGTCATGTTTCTGCTATTGTGCCTCAGTGTTCAAGGGAAGTATCTTCCTCGAGAGTCAACCATCACAAATATCTTGTCTCAATACCTGTGTCAGTCCATGTTCATTTGATCTACCAATTACATCTCTATGTTCGTTTCATGTTGTTGATGGGGGATACATCAAGGTCCTCCTTCGATGATTCTATTCCTGTCGACTTCAACACATTATCTAGGAACTAGACTTAGAAACCAGTTAGTACTTTGGGACCTGCATGCCTCAATGGCAGGCCTCCTCACTTCCGAAAGTGGGTTTACATCATTGACCTCTGATCGAATGATTCCATGGATGTTCGACTTCATCTCATCCATTCACATTCGTTGGAATGTACTAAAGTACCTTGGGAATCATTGACATTAATGGTGATTTCCCTCGCGCTTGTTAATGGTTTACATCATTGACCGGTAATCAAGTGGTTTCTGCCATGTTTGACATCAAGACATCTATTCACATGGTTAGATTCGTACCACATCAGGATCGGTAAGAAGACCCTACGTTGAGTGATCACTTTGATATGTACTTTGCCCAGGTTGCAATGGAGTTTCTCTTGAACGATGACACATATACTGTTACATAGATCCACTTTGTATTGGTCGTGGCTATGTCTTTCCATCTCATAGATCCACTATGTATTCTTCATGGCTACGATCAGTTCATGTCATAAGAGTATAGATCCACATTGTATTTTCAGTGGCTATACCTTTTTATCAATACAATTATGGATCCGCAGTGTATTTTATGGCGGCCATATCTTACAAGTCTTGATCACCCAAGCATAAGTGTGGCTGCCTTGGGTTTGAAACATGTCATAATATTTGTTGGATGTTTGTGTGCAGCTTCAGTTGGGTTCTCTGTGTCTATACCCTTGCTTGAAAGTCTACAAATCATTTCAGTTATCAGTTCCTATATTCTAACTTCATACTTTGGGGGGCAATCTGTTACACATCAAAATTACTCACTTCGATAGTGTCTCAAGTGTCATCATTACAAGTGTCGCAAGTGTCGCATTTTGCTCACAAGTGTCGCAAGTGTCAGGGAAGCATACTGCCATGATGCCTATGTTGTGCCTATAATGACATGAGAAAGACACTTGAAACACCTCAAACATTTGATTTGCAAGAGGAGAAATGAGTCAGCAGGCTCATGAACCTTTTTCCATCTGAAAACACTAAAAAAACTAATCTTTTGAAGGAGAGCGCTCCCCTATACCTCTTTTGGGAGCGCTAGAGCTCCCCCTTGCACTGTCTGGGAGCATTATAAAGCTCCTTTGGCTCTTTTTAGGGAGTGTTGGTGTATTTAGGAGTGTTGGCACTCCCCTTAATCCTACTAGGGAGTTTTGTAGCGCTTTGATGGCCCTTTTGAGTGAGCACTACCTATTCTGGGCAGCAATTGAGTTGTTGAGATGAATGGGGGAAGGATCCTTTCATTCTTGGAAAGAAGTTGGATTCAAATCCCTAGTCCAACCATGATCTTAGGGTAGATCCTCAACTGAAGGAGGCAAATCCTCAACTTCCCCAAGGATATATCAAGCTATTGAGCCTCTCCAAGGCTATATAAGCAAGCTTTCTAATGGTGAAAGGGGACTAGAAAAGGGAGAATCACACCAAACTTATGATCTCATAAGTGGTGATGGAACAAAGATATTTTGGAAGCAAGAGACCAATGATCTCATAGGGAGTGATCAGTGAAGCTCTCATCATTCGGATCGTAGATATTTTGAGCAAAGGGTAGACAAGGAGGACTTGACGAAACTGTTGCAATTCATATAGGGTTGTAAGCAATGTTTTGTCCTCATTAATATAATTTGCTTGGCCTGTTCCTTTCTAATTCATGTTCAATCTCACATGAATTTGTCTCTTTAGTAGATAGACCTATTTCAGACTAATCTTGATAGATTAGGAAGTGGTCATACTTTGTTTTTCTACAGAGCTCATCGAAGAGAGAAAGATTGGAGCTCAACTCGAAGCGTGAAGGGAAAAACGCCGGTAAAGGTACTTCTTTTCTCCTTCCTTCTCACACACTAGTCCACCTAGATCTAAAAGGAATCTAGTGACCATGATAAACACTTTCTGTCTGAGAGTTAAGAGTCTAGCTCTTTGAGGTGATCTACCTGTCCGTAGGGAGATTTTCCTTCAACAATCATAGTGGAGACCACTGCCAAGATCTTCTTCGAACGAGTGTGGGTAAATTTTGAAATACCATAAACCATCATCTCATATCAGGATGGTCGATTCCTCAACATATTTTGGTCGAGCCTCTTCTCACAACTAGACACTAAGCTCACCAAATCCACTTCCTTCCACCCCCAAATGGATGGCCAAACTGAGTTCGTCAATAGGATGATCGTGTATATCTTACTCATGTACAATTCCAAGCATCCACGCACATGGGATGAGATTCGTCCCTATGTTCAACACAATTACAACAAAGACATATATAACTCAACTGAACACAACCCATTTCAATTGGGGTTGGGATTTCAACCATTAGGTCCAATGGATGTTGCACTACCCCTTGCGTCCACACAGGAAGAATAGTCCCGTGCTCAAACCGAAGCTGACAAATACACCCATTTCATTGAATGAATCTAGCACATCTGCCAATAGGTTCAAGATATTTTGCAGAAGTCCAATCCTAGGTATACGGAACACCATGATTAACACTAGTTTCCACACAAGTTTCAGGTGGGAGATAAAGTTTAGTTGCACTTGCAGAAATAATTCCTTATAGGACCCCGTCAGAAGCTTTGTCCACTCCACTATGGATATTACACCATCACCAAGGTTGTGGGTAAAAATTATTTTGAGCTCAATAGTCTCCCCTTCCTTAGTCTGCACCCAATGTCTAATGTGGAACTCTTTCAACCATACTTTCCACGATTATTGGACACCTCAAAGATAGAAGAATATTTGACACCAACAAAGATCAAACCTGACTACATGGAATAGACATCCACTAATCATATCATGGACACATAGTTTATGGGAACTCACCAAAAAAATATTCCACTTTATTGTGTTTTCAAAGAGGGGTAGCTCCTGCACCAAGGAAAGTGGCTCACCTAGGTAAAACGTCAACAAATATTTCCTCATCTAATGTGGGAACTCAATGCAATTATAATACCCCTAGGATGAACCCAATTGTACATATAAATGTAAAGGAACACATAGGCTAGTGAGCCATGGGTACTTATTGTAAATCTAATTATACATATAATCTAGTGAGTCTATTGTACAAAGTCTTTGGTTCGGTGTTGGAAATACTAAAACAACTGAGAGGGGGGGTGAATCAGTTGTTTATAAGCTTAAACAATTTTATGCCTTTTAAACAATTATTAAGATTTCTTCATGTGTCATCAACCAACATACAGCATATGGAAAGTAAGAGTAAAGATCATCAGTCACACATAAAATACACACAGAGATAGATTTTCACGAGGAAACCCATAAAGGGAGAAAACCTCTTCTTCTTCGAAATGATAGGCAGTCTTTTTCTATTCTGTACATCATTTACAATTGAGCACCAACTCAATGTGAGGCTACTACCTCTGTTTTACAAGCTGCAACTTGTCTGAGAGCTCCAACTCTCTGATTTCTCTAGCACCCACTAGAAGGAAGCACCAACTCCCTGTTTATTCCATCACCAACTAGATGGAAGCACCAACTTCTTGATTATTCCAGCACCAACTGGATGGAAGCACCAACTTCCAGTTACACAGGCTTCAACCTGCATAACAGAGAACATCTGTTCTCCCTAGCACCACCCTACCACCCTAGTTTCTCTGGCTGCAACCAGATGGAAGCTACAATTTCCTGTGTTCAAGCACCCACTTGAACTTCTAAGGACAACAGTCCTCCCGAGCACCTCCCAACCTCCCTAGTTTATCAATGACTAAATAAACATTCAATTTTACAGATAAATCAGTTCATACCAATTTTACTTTGTTCTGTAAACCTTGTCTTCTGCTGCTTGCTCTATCAATCTGCTCTGCTTCGGCTCTATCATTCTTCAATTCTTCTCTTCCTTCACAAGTCTGCTTCTGCATCACGTTCTTTTGTCATTCTATTCCTCTTCTCCTCTGCCTGTCATTAAATTTCATGCTCAGTATCTTCTCCTTTTTCCTTTCTAACTGTTTCATTCTTTTTCCATTCAGAACAGCCAACCACATACAATGTCACTCGTTTTCTTTTATACATCCTATCTTGACGGTTCCACTTCCCCTCTCCTTCGGCAAGAACAATGACAATTGTCTAAGCAAATGAATCGTCATCTGAAACGCTAAGTAATTCTTCATGATGAGTCCATTTCATTAACAGAAATCATACTCAGTCGTTAACTCAGAGAGATAACAGTGACCCTCCGATTGATGCTTGATCCAACGGTTCAGATCCCATCGGAATTTTACTCATCATGATTTCGGCACTTTTGGCGTTCACAGTTTTAGTCACTTAAAAATCCCCTGACCAAGGGCTGTGACCACAGCCTTGTGTCTCTCTATCGGGGTTTTGGCCTTTCCCGAGCTTTATCCCCTTCCGGCTACACAGTGATTCATGTGACCAATTTCTCACCTCTCCAATCCTCGATTACCGATGCGCCCCTTTCCACATGCTAGCCCTGTTGGCTATAGCCCTTGGCCCATAAGACAATCAACACATGACCTCGGTCAAAACTCGCATCTGGGTTTCGGCATTTGCGATGACATAATTTTTATGTCCACGTGATTCACGATTTCCCGATTCGCGATGCGCTTCATCCCTCCTGGCTGAGCCCTGGTCCACGTGACCGTTATCCATGACCGCAGCTTTATCCTGTCGGGGCTACGGGGTTTACAGTTATAATGTACCTACACCCTTTGGACCCGCGATATGTCGATCCCCGACTTCCTCTATACTCCTTACACCTGTCCTCCACTGACTCCTGGTCATTTCTGGATCTGACGGTTCAGATTCATTCTGGATTCAACGGCTGCGATTAAATCACGAAATCGCATTTCGCGATTTCAGAGTTCTTGATGTCAAGAGATTTTGACATTGCAAAGTGCTGATTCTCGATCCCTGATACTCCATGCAAATATTCAACGGTCCAGATCACTTCTAGCTCGACGGCTCAGATTACATCGCAAAATCGCATATCGCGATTTCGGAGTTTCTATTGCAGTGTGTTCTTGACATATCAAAGTCCCGATCGCCGATGCCTCTGCTGACGTCACACGTGGTTTGACACGTGTTAGATCTTGCCGTGTGTTCTTGACATATCAAAGTCCCGATCCCCGAATCTCCGATGACTTATCTCCCTCGCAACTTCTGCAAATCTGACGGTTGTTGGCCTTTCGAGAAATTTGAATGGGATCCAACGATCTCGTCTATCTTCCTTCTTCTCTGTAAACTTCTACTGCGCGTGTTTTCTTCAATGCGCAAGTTTTCTTCAATGCGCATGTTTTCTTCAATGATATTCCTCATGTGCTTTTACGTTTGAATCCCCAAGGGGTTTTATCCTTCATATCCTGCCATTTCTGTTGTTGCCATCAAAGACAACAGTCATCAACACGCATTCGTTGTTTGTTCAATATTTGCCAACAATCTCCCCCTTTGGCATTGATGGCAACACTTGCATTCAGCATTCAGACTTCAACTCTCCTCTGCATTCGGCCATTCAGACTTTCCTCTGTTACCGAAACATTTCGAGCTCGACTCCTTTCTCCCCCTTTGACATCAATGTCAAAGAAGAAACATTCTTCCACTGATCTTGTTGCAGAACATACTCCCCCTGTCATCTATAAGCATTTAGGAAATTCACCGGACATTCAATAAGCACTCCCCCTGACTTGATGCACATTTTAGACACAAGAGTTTGTAACCCCCAGTTTTTTACGAAGATATCCAAAAGGGGTTGCAGCTAATGGTTTAGTGAAAATATCAGCAATTTGTTCTGTAGAGGGTATATAGTTCAGTTGAACAACTCTGTTTGTAACTTGTTCTCTTAGAAAATGATACTTGATTGGAATATGCTTAGTCTTGGAATGAAGAACAGGATTCTTGGAGACACTTATTGCACTGGTGTTATCACAATGAATTGGAATAGGGTCAG
>JASDQU010682319.1:24955-41078 GCA_032191745.1 Picea mariana | reverse complement strand
AAGAACACAAGGAAGGAGTATCCTACATTTGAAGAAATTTGGATGTGTTGTGCACAAGAAGGATCAAGGATTAGTGCAAAAGAGAAACCCCAAAATAAATACGATGATCAAGTCTTCACAACAAAGTTCAAGAATTTGAGAAATAAAAATAAGTTTGGCTCCAGGAAGAAACCAAATCAAGAGAAAGATATGTCAAGAATACAATGCTTCAATTGTCGAAAGTATGGTCACTACAAGAATCATTGTCCCGAGTTAAAGAAAAGGAAGGAAATAGATGAAGCATCAGTGGCTGAAGAAAGGGAAACCTCAAAGAAATCTAAGGTAACAAAACAAACTTCTTCTAAAACAAGGTAACTTCTTCTTCTAAAACAAGGTAATATATTCAAAAGAGAAACTGTACCGATGGAAGAACAACAAGATAAGGATTGCTATCACAATGAATACAAGTCAGGAAATACACATGAAAGGATGAAGTACATCAACAAACCTTAGTAATAGTTCATGTGGAAGTTATTACATAAGTAACAACTACAAGATAAGCCGAAATCAGAATCAATCTTAAAGAAACCTAAAAGTAGTAAAGATAGAAAGAAGTCAACAATCAAGAGGAAATTGGAAGATGACTAATGACACTTTGTAGAAGGCAATAAGGATGTAGACGAAAGCATGGGCTCTCTTAGTTGGAGGGAGCTGATTACATAATTCCAAAGGAAGATCATGCATTCATGCATGAAGAAAGGATTAAGAGGGACCTAATCCTAAATAATATGATCCATTGAATATGATGAAGTATCTATCCATGTTCCCATCAATGGTAGCAACCATGAAAATTAGCACGTGTTCAATTTGACTTTAGAAGAAGTCTTCTTAGAAAAGAATCCTTGAAGTATCCATGATTGTCCATCCACATCCATGATCCTATGATGAAAGGAAGAAGTTGGAATCTTCAGGGCATGGAATCTATAGAAAACTCCATGGACCCAAGAGCTAAAGAGAAACAAAAGGAATAACATGAAGATTCCAAGAAAGAAAGAAAAACCAGAACAACCAGTCATCGTATCGAGAATCACAAGACTACCAACCTGATATGAACTCACTAAAATCAATCAAGAAGAGGAACTAAAAGTTGTGATGAATAAAAGTATATGGAAGACTTCTGAATGAAATCATTGCAAGATCCAGAACTAAAGGTTCTCCTAGATGGAAAGAGAAGACTATGATTGCTTGTTCCAATAAACCAGACATACCTCTACATGAGCCATTATATTGTCAGCAACATCCATGGGTTGGATTTTACATCAGATGAATGCAAAGACTATTCTCCAGAACAAAGAACATATGTAGAACAACCTCAAGGATTTGAGGTATACCAGGAAGAGACTCTTGTATGCAAATGGAAGAAGGTCTCATATGGATTCAAACAACTTGGTGCAAAGCCTCCAATGCACAACAAAAGTGTGGTGAAAAACCTTCTATAACAAAGATACTGTATCAGAATGGTTACTTAGAACTCAAGGATGATGGATTTCCAATCCATAACGAAGCTCTCATGATGAAAAACGAAGTACCACTTGGATATGTTCCAAGTTTGACCCTTGCCACGATGTTATGAGCTAGAAGGAAACGAAAAACAATGATATACTATATTGATCATAGCTATATGAAGCCTTCAGAGAATACCAATGTTCCAGAAAGAAAAAGTACATTGAGATCAAGAATTACACTCTCTGTGATGAAATCTAGAAAAGATAAAGTGGTTCTCAAATATATATCTCCACAGCTGAGAAAATAAGCAGACATTTTGGTAAAGCCTCTGTCCAAGACAAAAGAGTTTGTGTACTCAAGATGGAGCTCGTGAAGATGACTTCCTTATTGAAAAAGGAAGAGATGACTCCCAAGTTGGGAGGGAGCACTGATGTGTTATTGATTTATGGACAATCATTTTTCAGTTTGAAAAATGTTTCAGGATGTGCAGTTCTTTTCCAGTTCGGAAAGTGGTTTGAGATTTCTGATGGACAAACATTTTCCAGTTCGAAAAATGGTCCGGATTGAACGATCATTTTCATAATGAAAATGGTTTGATGGATTGCTGATGTATCATAGACAACAATTCTTCTTTTGGTTAACATGAAGAATGGTCTAGGACAGTCTCTCTTCTTGAAGGTCACTCTCAGTAGTGGTCAAGAAGACGGGTCCACATCGTTGGACAATCATTCTTTCAAAGCTCACAATTGTGAGAAGTTTCAAAGAATGGTTCATTTTGGAGGTTGGTGCAGGACAACCATTTCCTTTGGAAATGGTCCAGACAATCATTCCCTAGGGAAGATTCATTCTCTCTAGGTTGCACTTTGTTTAGTGCCGAATGAATGGCCCAGATAGGCAAATGGTCCAAGTTCAACAATTAGGGACATGCATTCCCTAGGGAAGATTCATTCTCTCTAGGTTTCACTTAGTTTAGTGCCGGAGGAATGGCCCAGATAGTTGAATGGTCCAGGGTCAGAAATCAGGACAATTATTCTTCCTTTCTTGAGAAGAATAGTCCAAATAGCTCATCATTGATGTTTTACCTTTTGAGGGAAGATGTTCTTCCAGATCTCATAGATGTGAGTGGAAGAATGGACCAGATGATTCAGTTTATATCATAACAATGTTTTCTGTGCATGTTGATGATATGATTGTTATGGAGACTGTATGTCTCCGGACAGTAGATGTATACTAATGTGGTGGATGTGTTCCACTGATTGTGACTATATGTCACTAATCAAGTATCTGTGTGCTACTTGGTGTGGTAGTGTACCACTGGATTGTAGTTGTGTACTACTATGGATAGACACAATTGTGTTCTATTAAATGAAATTGTTCTGATTTCCTTGAAAACTATCAGTATTGTTGGAAATAATTATCAACTATATGGATGATCAATGGATAGAGATTGCCCAGATGGAAAATGGTTTAGAACATTTATTGTTCTAGAACATATGTCCGGATTAGAAGAATGGATCTTGTGTCACTTTGTGGAGTGAGTGACTTATCTAGCATCATGTCTGATCACTCAGATGGAGTATGGTTTCCAGAGATGATGCAGCTGATGACACTGATAGTGATGATGGTGCTCATGATCTAATCATGAGATATTCTACACAACTATGTTTGTGCTCAAGACCATTACCTTCAATACCTCCCTATATAGGAGGGAGTGTTGATATTATGGTATCTGCGGGAGGTATTTACCTCCATGTGTAAACCTCATGAGAATAGAATATTTCAGAAAGCAAGAAGAAACCCTAATTAGTTGGCTAATAACCCTAGAAGACAAGTCATCTCAAGAGGATAACTTGTATTAGGTTATTAGCCTCCAAGAGAAGAATTTGGCTAAAGGAAATATTATATACTAAGTAAATAGGCACCCAGAATGAAAAGTCAACCCTTACAATTTGCTAGATTTAGTATAAATACAGGAGGTCAGTCTTCATTCTGGCAAGAATTCTCAGAACTGCAGAAGCAACACTTGTGCGCACTGTAGTTGGCCAGTTTGTGTGCAATTCTGGAGGAGAGATGTCGTTACAGCTGCTGCAGCTAGAAGATTTCGATTTTGGCTTGGACTATCTCTTGGTTATGGTTTGGACTCTCTGATCAACTCTTGTTTGGTGTGCTATCCTTGGAGAGAGAGGTGCGCTATCTTGTTTGGCTATCTAGCCTAGGGTTTGCTTCTAGAATGATTCTCTGTCAATTTTAAGGTGCTCGGGGGTGGATTTGGCCTATGGTTGGGTAAAAATAGTGATATTGTCTATGGTTAAATGAGAACATTCATCATATTCTAACAACTTCAAAGTGGGATTATAATATAAAATCATGTTGTAGATGGAAGTATTGAAAAATACAAGGTGAGATTTGTGGCTAGATGATTTTCTCACCAGAAGGGAGAATATTATGATGAGACGTTTGCTCCAGTTTCTAGATATACATCTATTATAGCCATCGTATCTCTAGAAGCATAAATTGGTTGGAGTTTACATTAGATGGATGTAAAGACCACCTTTCTCAATGGAGTGATTGAGGAAGAAGTATACATAGAGAAACCTCAAGGTTTTGAGGTACACCCAAGAGAAACCCATGTATGTAAATTGAAAAATGCCTTGTATGGACTCAAACAATCCCCAAGGGATTGGTATGCATGTATTGATAGATATTTGACAAGACTTGGATTTTCCAAGAGTCGTGCCGATCCAAATCTCTATTAGAAAGTTGTGAATAATGCACCTGTGATACTGCTATTATATGTTAATGATTTGTTCCTAACAAGTGCAGAGCCTCTCATTATTCAGTGTAAGAAGGAGCTAGCCTCAGTATTTGATATGAAGAATCTTGGTATTGTTCGCTACTACTTGGGACTAAAAGTAGGCAGAAGCGTGGTGAAGTCTTCCTAGGACAAGGGAAGTATGTTGTAAATATCCTTTAGAAGTTTGGGATGATGGATTACAAATCCATGGCAACTCCCATGGTAACATATTTGAGGAAGTTGAGAGACTCTAATTTTGATCCATTAGACTCGTTCCTGTACTGTCAATTGATTGTCTCTTTGATGTATTTGGTGAATACTAGGCTAGAAATTTACTTTGCTGTGAACATGTTGAGCCAGTTCCAGGTGGAACCTAGACAAGAGCATTGGATAGTTGCAAAGCATATCTTGAGATATCTTCGTGAGATGATAACTTATGGTTTGAGATATGCCTCAAACAATGATATACAATTGCAGGGATTTATTGATTCAGATTGGGCAAGGAGTTCAGATGATAGAAATAGTACTTTTGGTATGTGTTTTAGTTTTGGATCTGCCATGATATCATGGGATAGAGGGAAACATAAGTCCGTTGCATTCATTACTACATAAGCAAAGTATATTGCATCTTGTGATTCTTGTACGAAATCATTGTGGCTTCATAAGTTGGTTTCTGGACTGTTTGATCAGGTGCTGGATTCGACCATGATATATTGTGATAACTAGAGGTATGCGAATCTCTCAGAGAACCTAGTGTTCCATGACAGGTCGAAGCACATTGAGATCAAGTACTATTTTCTTTGTTATAAAGTCCAGAGGGGAGAAGTGGTTCTCTAGTATATCTCCACTGATGAGCGAACTGCAGATATTTTGATGAATCCTTTGTCCAAGATAAAGTTTGCATACTTGAAGGACAAGCTAAGGATCATGGATATTTCTCCCTTGGTTGAAAGGATGAAGATGACTTCCTCAGTTAGGAGGGAGCACTGATATGTGGCATCATGGAATGTCATTGAGATGCATATCTGTATCATCCTAGTACAACTTAGAGATAGTCATACAACTTAGAGATGATGCTTGCATCATGCTAGTTATGATCATGCTAGTACAACTTAGATATGATACAAATGGTTGGAGTTGTTGATGATACAGTGGCCTAGGGAGCATCGTGCTAGTACAACTTAGAGGTGGACATACAACTTAGATATGATGTTTTGACATCATGCTAGATATGTTCATGCTATTACTACTTAGAGACGATGTTGGTGAGTGACATCATGCTAGATATGGCCATGCAAGTACAACTTAGAGGTGACATACAACTTAGATATGATGCATTGACATCATGTTAGATATGTCATTCTAGTACGACTTAGAGATGACCATATAGATTAGAGATGATGCAGGAGGCTCATGTCATGCTATATATGATCATGCGAGTACAACTTAAATATGGCATACAACTTAGATATGACATATTGGCATCATGCTATATATGTCATGGTAGTACGACTTAGAGATGATCATACATATTAGAGGTGACATAGTGAGGCACATATCTACATCATGCAAGTACAACTTAGAGGCGGCATACATATTAGATATGGTGCATTGGCATCATGCTAGATATGTCATGCTAGCATGACTTAGAGATGTTGTAGATGATACTTCATATCATGCCAGCACAACTTAGATATGATGTATTCACATCATTCTAGTATGACTTAGAGGTGATGCAACTGATGAAATTGTTGATGTAGGATGATATCAAATGATATGATTGCAGTAGAGACTATGTGTCTCTGGACAATAGTTGTATACTAATGTGGTGTATGTGTTCCATTGGTTGTAACTATGGGTCACTAGATAGTAGATGTGTGCTACTAGGAGTGGTTGTATACCACTGAACAATAGTTGTGTACTACTATGGGTAGACACAATTGTGTTCTATTGGATGAAATTGTAGCAACAATGTGCTACTATCTGATAGCCATGGAGACCATCACTAGTGTTGGGGATGATTTATAGCTAGATGGATAGTGATGATGGTGCTCATCATTTGATCTGTGTGATCATGAGATAGCTTGCGTGGATATGATGATGCTACCAACAAAATGGTCTATTTGTGTTCAATACCATTAATGATAATACCTCCCTAGCTAGGAGGGAGTGTTGATGTTACAGTAGCTGCAAGAGGTATTAACCTCCATGTGTAACCTTTGACGAGACTAGAATATTACAAGAATCTAGAGAAACCCTAAACAGTTGGATAAGAACCCTAGAAGACAAGTCAACTCAAGAAAAAATCTAATATTAAGTTATTAGCCTCCAAGAAGAAAAGTTGGCCTAGTTAGTTGACTTGAAGCACTATAAATAGAGGGTGCTTGAGCTCATTTGGACTCACTGACTCTCATGACTTCATAAGGAATAGTGGTGCACATGACTGGAGGACAACTGCAACTGCTGCAGTAGTGACTTGGTCTTTGGTTTATGGTTTGGAATTTTTGCTTGGTGCGTTAGCTTTGGAGAGAGGTACACTACCTTGGTTGGCTATTGGTTCTAGTGCTTGCTTTCAGAATTATTATATCTGTCAAGGTTAAGGTGCTCAGGGGTGGCCTTGTGCCTATGGTTGGGTGACAATATAGTGATATTGTCTACAGTGAAAACGAGCAAACCTATTATTTTAACAAAAAACTTAGTACAACACAATATTTGTTTGAAATCGAGGGCCAAAACCCTACCCAACTCATCATTATGTGGAATCAAAGGTTGTATCTCATTCCAGGAGTTTACCCATATGAGATTGGAGGCTAGATCATGAATATTCTATTTTTTGAGGGTTGTATGGTTTATCCTTGTAGATATCAATTCGTTTATGAAGGGAATTGAACACAATATCTTTGATCGTGGGTTATAAAGGTTAAAAAAAATGTAGCATTTGGAAGCAGAGACAAATTGGACTCCAATATTATGATCGTGGGATTGTAAGTATTATGCACCTCTACTCAAATGGACTCGCACCCTATTTTTTTGAACCTAGGCCTGTAGGTATGTTTTCAAGAAAGAAAGAGGTTTTGGAGAGTTGTAATTCAACAACTTGAGTATTGGAAAATTGTTTTTTATTATTTATTTATTTATTTATTTTTATGTTGGATGATATATACAATTTTTGAGACAGAGAAAAGAAGCATCATTTTTGGTATCATATTTAAAACACATATTTGCAGGGGTGTTATTATCTACAAACATCAAAATTTTGCAAAGAATGCGATGGATCATTTGCTAAAGTCTGCCATGAAGACATATATGATTCTTGCATGGTTTTGATAAAATCTTTATGATTTAGTGAGGAAAATATGAAGGTGATACATTGTGGCGATATGGAGATCTTGATTAGTTTTTTCTAATCAAAATGTCGACCATTATCTCCGATAGTTCCTTGCTGAAAGACCATGGAATTTCTATAGGACAATGATGAATTCACATGTGAAATTTTTAAAGAAAATTTGTGGTAAACATAGGTGTAGTGAAAGATGTTTTCCTCTTGCAAATAAAAGGAATATTAGTTATTGTTTCATACCTTAATTCATCCTCCAGTTCCTTGGAACAACCATTCCTCTATGTTTGTTTCATTGTTCCATTTATGAGCCATATGGTTATCTTGCTGCTCATAATTTCCATTTTGGAGATTTCCCTCTTTGTATTGTTTCTGTTGCAAAAGAATGTGTGGGGAGTCATGTAATTCTAAAAAACGTGACTAAGTTTCCATGGAAATTTTATCAGTAGTGGCTAGAATCTCATATGGGAAGCTTTGTGGAGCTCCTTGGAAAGACTGCAGGGACCTTCAACATTTATTAATATACAACTCAAAATGTCATTTGCACTGTTGAAGTTTGAACAACATAAAGGATTGATTTATGACAGGAAAGTATAATAGTGGCAGTGCAGAGAAATAAGATTGAATCAACCTAGCAGTACAATTGGGAAACTTGGGAGGATTTTTCATTTAGAAAATGGTCTTTTCCTACTTTATTTGGCATGAGCACATTCCAATCCTCAGGCATGGGGGATATGTTGGGATGCTAATTTGACACCTTTTACACCATCAGTTGGTCCCCTTCTTGACCTTTTTCCCATACCCATGCACCCATTTACTATGCTTGATACCACGTTTACCCATACTTTTGATGTCAATGTGCCTAACAAGCTTAATATTGTTAATTGCCATATTTTCCTTCATTTTTAATGATTTAGAGAGGATTTGAATTAATCTTGTTGATGAAGGTTTTGAAATTTATGTTCCCATACCTCCCACTATTCCAATACCCAAGTTTGTAGGTTTGCATATATGCGTGCACTCAGGTGGAAGATGGTCACATGGGTTTTAAATATCTAAACCCTAGCATGGTTTGTGTCCTTGGTTCGCACCCAGGTCACACATAGAGGTCTCCAACTCATGATTTACAATTCAAACAACTTGGGCTAAGAAAAACTGAGTAATGGACTTCGAGCACGATTTACAGAGAAACGAAGAAGAATATGGAAAAATTGTGACATGGGTTTTGTCCTGAACATCCCCATTTAGGTGTCTAACAAGCGATTTCTCCAAAACGTTCATGGATTGGGAGATATGTGTGGTTCTTAGTAAGGGTCCTTTATTGTTGCGATTGTTGGAAAATTGCATCCCAAACAAAGCAACTAGCAAACAAAGAAACCAACTCAAGGCCATTCTTAGTTTTGTGGTAAATGGATCAAATGTAATCATATCTTGAGTTTTTTTTCAACTAAGATCCACCAAAAACACATAAAGAAAATATTTTGTAAATCTATCCATGATTGACAGACTAGATTTGGAGTAATTGATTCCAATTCGCCTCCTGCCTCTTTGTATAAAATGTATGAGCAAAGTAGAGGGGAGGGGGATATGAGATTGAATGTTTTCCTTTTGTAATAGTTGAGGTTTATTATTTTCTTCATTAATGTAAGTGATAAGATGATACTTGAGATTAATTTTGTGGTGTAATTTCCCTTTCAGATCTGTAGTTTCTTAGGTAGCGTTGCACTGGTTGGGAGGGCCCACAAACTCAGCCCACATTTCCCCTTATCCTATTGTTGTAACATAGATTAGCAAAAATTATTTAAATTATAATTTATTCCCTCTCATTTCATAGAGCAACATGTCTCATTCCTTAGTTTGACAATTGTTTCCATTGCTTATGTTTCAGTGCTTGTTTGCAGAAGACCATGGTTCATGAGAAAAATCTCTCTCTTGAATCCCTTGAACACTTGTCTTTCAGATTGGGTGAAAGATTGGGATTGACACCCTTGGAGAAGCCTTGATACAAATGGACCATATTTCATATATTTCCTTTCTTTTTTTCATTTGCCTTGGTTATTTGGTAGCAGTGAGATCACTTACTGAAGGGCAAGGATACACATTGCAATTATTCATGGTTGCATGAATTTTTTGCTAATTCATCATGAAATATTGCATCCCGTAGTGAAGGGGATCTGTGTTGATACCCCAGTTAGAACCATATATCCTATATTTAAGATTCTTTCCATAATTTATTAGTAGAATATATTAGAGTAGGCTATGGTCCTGCATATACTTTTCCTGCATATCAAAAGCTTACGAGCCCCCGAGTTGATGATTTGATGTCCATAATTTATACATATAAATTCCCTACACTCACTAGAGAGTCTAGGTCCTAATTTACTATTACCTTAGCCAATCTAGCCAACCCAACCCAGTGAGACACTTTAAAATGGAGTATTCCAAGCCTTTAAATAGGATTCATCAAAAGTGAATACTACGGGTCTGTAAACCACCAATGGTAAACCCATCATTAAACTAATAAATGTTAATCTAATCCACTCTTGATCGAGTCAATATTAACTTGAAAAAAAAGAGAATCCTTTTCTTGAAGGCAAGAACTCTATTTATAAAGTTATATTGAAGCTCGTGGCCTTCCAATTATTTGATACTTCAACTATCCTAGACTCTTCAACTACCTTGGGATCTCAATCCTTTTACAAATTTTGTCTTTGTCTTTACCCTCATGTTGACTATTCAAATCAACTGTGAGGATATTATTCAATTGAAGTTTCTATAATTAAGGTGAGACACATGAATGAACATGCATTGACTCTTTGTATACTTGTGTCAAGAACATGACTTGCAATTTGAACAATAAGTTCTCCTTGATTGTTCATGCATCCAAGTCATGTTGTTTTTGGTGGGCACTTCTTTGTTGATTTGGTTTATTCCTTGTAGAGTATGATCTTCTTGGGCTCAAAATCGTTCCATGGATGAAAATCATACATTCTTCTCATGAAATAAAGTGTTGGAAACTTCACTGTTCCTTTCATTGTTTTTCTCCTTGTTTGGGAATTGATTTGAACTTTAGCTCCATCCTCCATTTGTCTTGGATATTTTCATTCCAATAACATTACTACACTCCAATCCTCTTTGCTTCATTTCTATCTCTTATTTCTACATACAAACATAACCTTTATTAAACAAGGACACAAAGTGAGAGTAAATAAGCTATAATACAATGGGGGAAATAAGTAATACTTAAGGTTGGCTAGACCAAGGAAAATCTGAATTTTTCACTTTAGATGCAACATTCAAAAATTTAATTGAAGTGAATCAAGTGTGAATGGTGGAAAAGTGTAGAGAAGACATTCATCTTTGTATTCCCTGTAATGTTTTGCAAAAATGAATCTCTCGTTCTATAAATGCAACAATGAAATTGACCTCTGAGAGTGACACAATATTTTCCAAGTTAACAAACCACTGATACATTATAGTATTTACACTAAGCAATGAAATTCGATGAAACAAAAGGATCCTGGAGACCAATGGCATTGTGCATCGACCCGAAAGAAGAATTTTTTTTCTTGCAAGCATACACACTTCTGGGAATTCATGGCTTATATAAGAGGCTTGCATGCATCGAGAAATACTCACTCACAAACAATATAAGTTAAATATACATGTCCATGTAAGTGAAAAGCCACAAGATGATGGTGATGAGCTAACACAATGCAATGCAATTCAATGAAGAAAAATTTCAAGGTTGGTGATGTTTTACCTCTTGAGGTCTATGATTTGGTGTTAGTGAGAAAATTGCTAGGTATGCTTGAGGAAACACCCCCCATTCTCCTTAGAAAATACAAATCATAGTTTAGAGATTGACTGGGATTGGACTACTACTATTTATCATCTAGTGAGGGTGAAATTGTAGTTTAGAGGTTCACTAGCCTTGGAACAATGCAATTTGTCATTTTGTGGGTGCTTTGCTTGATGAAAAATTGCATTGGCCTCCCTTTTATGTGATGTGTCATCTAGTTTTAGGATTCAATTGATAAAATAACTCACTCGCATTCCTTTTATGCGATTTGTCATCCATTGCTAGGATTTATAAGTAATAAAACCATCATCAATTGTAAATATGTTGTAACACTTAGAAAGTTGCAATGGCAAGGCTCCCAAACATCCAAACTATCAATATTAATAAGTGAATGCGCCCATTTTCATTATAAGAAGCAAATACATTGAGGTAGAAGAAATAATCTTCATCAAAAATCTCTAAGCAAAGCTAGTTTGCTAAGAAATATAATGAAAAAACGCCTTAGCAAAAAATAATTCCATTCAATAAAAATGTCCACTTAGCTTTTTTGATTCATAAATGTGTAACTTCCACCCATGTACTTAGAACCATGTTTCATCTAAAGAAAATCATAGAGGACACCTAGACCTTTCCAACACCTGGTTAGATTGTTGGAGATACTTCACACACACCTAAGATTTTTTTTCCTAAGGTTTTCCCTATGTTTATTAGTCATTATTCAGCCTCCTATAGTTTAGGAAGAATATTCCTCTAGGAGAATATTCTCTTCAGTTCACACTTCAGTTTGATCAGTTGAGTGGAGTCTAGATGCCACATTGGGATAATCACCATGCAATATTGGGATCATTACCGACTAATGTGCATTTTTCTTGAGATTATCACCAGACTAGTGCATTAATCATGATTCCCTGATCTCCTCCTCAGTTCACTTTGTTTCAGTCAGTTAATTGAAGACTGAGAGACTAGTTAACTCAGACTAGGTGGAATTTCGCTCCCGTAACATCCTCAGAGACTAGACTAGGTGGCAATTTACTCTCATAACTGCTGGTGTGTGTCCATATCACTCTAGACCACCACTATGGTGCATTGGATTCTCCTCTAGTGCACATTAGTTGAGTTATACAAAGTATATCATGTGTAAATTATCATTCATTCATTTGGTTAATGAGAATTCTTCCATTCTTTTTCTCTTGTTTCTCTTTTCTCATATTTTCTCTACAAAATGTGTATGTCATTTACTAGCTAGATATTTTCTGTGTAGGTTAAACACATTTACATGATATTAGATCTGACAAATTTCTAGGAAAAAGACACACTAGATTATTTTTGTAGGTACCAAAGATTGAAGACAACGGAAAAACTGAATTTCCAAAAGAATTCATTCTTACACCATATAATTTCTTTGCATGGAAATAAAATATGATACTTCTTCTTCGAGGCAACGGATTATATAGGTTAACAAAGGACACAGAGACTGAACCCACATCAACCATAAAAAAATCCAAGTATCTGAATCGAATGGACAAAGTGTTTGGAACTATTTGCAATATCATTTCTCCTAAACTCCTCTTTCACATATCCTCCTGTAAAACTCCCAATGAAGCCTGGACCACCATGGAAGGGATTTTTGGAAAAAAGGATGAGATGAGGGGACACATGATCGAGGTGTAATTTCTCACATTGGATCCAAAAACCTTTGATAATGTTCAATATTTCTTTACCAAATATAAGGATTTGCTGTCACAACTCAAGGCTTGTGGGGTTGATAAATATAAGGAGGAGAAAAAAATGGTTCTCACCATTCTCTCCAAACTTGGTCCATAATACTCAGTGTTTGTATCCACATTTCATTCAGTTAGGCTTTCCTATGGAGCCACCTGGAAGATTCCCTCTCTTGAGGTCTTTATTGAATCTCTGACACAAGAGAAGAACAAGCTTATCAACATGGGAAAAATCAAAGGCCCAAAGGCGCATGCACTCACTGTGCATGATGGTAGAGATCATCAAAATCATAAATCTAAAGACAAAGACAAAAGGAAAGCACATGCAAATCCAAAGAAGGAAGGGTACTCAAAACCCTTCAACGATGCCTCTGAATCCAAAGGTGGAAGGGGAGAAATGCACTTACTGCTATAAATGATTCCATCCAGAATATACATGTATACATAAATAGATAGATCATACTTCAAAAAACAAACCTTGGAGATCGCATCCCCAAGGGTGCCAAGAAGAAGAATCCAGAAGATCAGAATCCCAAGAAAGGCAATTCTAACCATACTTTGATTTCCATCAACTCCTCTCCTGATGCTTGGATTGTATATTCAAGTGCATCACACCACATTGAAGCCACAAAAGAATTCTATTCTTCATTGGATGCATGAAAATGTCCTCCTATTATTATGGGGGACAAATCTCCAGTTGAGGTCACCGACAAAGGAAGAATTGAACTAAAAAACAAAAGCTTCGAGAATGTACTACACGTTCCCAGAATCTCCATCAATATTCTCTTCGTGTATTAGATGACAAAATATGACATCGGAAAGAAATTCATATTCACACTTGATGCAGTGGATATCTATGACATGAAAACCAATTCCAAGGTCGCTACCAGTGAGGTAAATCATCAATCGAGACTCTACACATTTTATGAATTTATTGAACCAGATTTTGCATTACTGCTTACCCATGCTGATGAAAGTAGTAGGATATGGCACGAAAGGTTCAGGCATTTAAATTTCAGATATATGCAACAAATTAGCAAGCAGGGAATGGTTGATGGTCTACCTGACATCCACTTCTCCAAAGGAATTTGTGAGGGATGTGTTCTTGGAAAACACCCTCAAGAGAATTTCGACAAAGGAAAGACTTAGATGGATTCCTTCCCTTTAGATATGATCCATAGTGATCTAATGGGCCCTTTTCCACATCCATCAATTAGTAAATCAAGGTACATGCTCATTTTTGTTGATTATTTCTCATGCTTCACATGGATTTTCTTTCTTAGGAAAAAATCAGAGGTCTTTCAACACCTCAGAGATTTCAAAGCCCTTGTTGAGACAAAATCAAGAAAGAAAATCAAAGTCCTCCGAACAGATAATGAGGGAGAGTATGCCAATCATGAGATACATAATATTTGTCATGAGGTCAAGATTTAGTTGCAACACACAATTCCTTATACTCCACATCAAAACAGAGTTGCTGAGTGGAAAAATAGATCTCTAAAAGAGATGGCATCTTGCATGCTACATGCAAAGTCACTTTGACAGAGATTATGGGCCGAAGCACTTAATTGTGCAAACTACATCCAAAACAGATTTCCTCATAGATCTGTCAAGGATAAGACCCCCTACGAGGCTTGGAGTGACCTCAAAACGGAATTGAATCACTTCTGTATTCTCGATTCATGTGCATGGGATAGGATTCCGTCTGAGAAGAGGAAGGCACTTGATCCACAGAGCACATAGTGTATATTTGTCGGATACCTCGATGTTATGAAGGGATATAGACTCATTGATATTTCCTAGGACTGACTCATCATTGAGCATAATTTCCAATTCGAAGAAAGTGTCTCGCATGTACCTCAACATCCGGATGCAGGCTCTTTTGTTCTTCCACCTGTCAGAGATGATGAGAATGCACAGTCAACTCTTCTTTAGATGAGAGTTTTGAGTTAGAGGATTCAGATGATCTAGATACATAGTTAGTAAAAATAGATGCAGAGTCAGTTCATGCAGATGCAGATGCAGAGCTAGAGCCGAGGCCCAAGTGGGCCAAGACTACTCTTCAGGATGTAGGAGATCTTGTTAGGGATCCAGCTGATACTAGGAGGGCTCGATCTAATTTCAAGGAGCCTTCTCTTTCACTCACTTCCACTAAACCAATGCCACCCATGAATATTTTCTTGGTTCAATATTTAGATCTAGAGTCCTATGGCGAGGCTGCTGGAAATCCCTTTTGGGAATTGTAACACACCCCGCAACCCACAAGTTGGGGTACGCTACCTTCAAGCCCACCCTTGGAATTCTTTCTTTTACCAATACCTTTTTAAATTAATAAGGACACATCAAATAAAATATCTAATGACATGCACAACAATAGCCATCAAGCATGCATATTCTAAAGATTCAATTAAATGATAAATAAATACACAACGGAATACATTCATATAAAGATAAAAAATACCATAACAAAGAGAACTTATCTTTATAAATGAAGACACCAACTGGCTACTGACCAAGGACGTTCCACCCAACCGTAGACACTATTGCTCCAAATCTCAACAATAATGTCACCCTCGATCCAGGGCTATGAATCCATAAGGACGGTTCCAGAGTGTTACTTGGCTTCCCGAACCAGTTAGCACTCAATCTCTCACAGGATTTCCCAGCACTCACATCAATCCAAGTACCCAACTCTCTTCTACCCAGCTTGCACCACCCAAGAGAATAGACCTCCAACCTTCTCTGCCATGGAGTCCCTCATGAAGTCCTTCTCCTTCTAGGGCTCCAACGTAACTGGTCCAAAATCTCCATGCTGGAACTCTCAGGACTCACAACTATGAACAAAGCTAGACACAAGGCAACACATCTCAGACATGCAGGCCTCAAGTCATGGCTATATTACACCAACGACCTCTACAACCAATGATACCATGCCTGCTCTTCAACAGTTTGTTTCCTTTCCCCAAGCCAAGACACAGAATCCC
>JASDQU010682319.1:2606-19399 GCA_032191745.1 Picea mariana | reverse complement strand
GAGCTGGAATCTAGCTTGTGAGGAACCCATTCATGTTTATCATTCTAAGCTATGGGAGGAGAATTTTAAAGACTACTTTTACGAAATATGTCACTACATGGTGATACCTTTGCACCAAATTTTGTATGGTTTTGCACCCCTACGTATTTCAGATTCAATCGTGGGAAACCTCAAGGTGATTGTAGATTGGTTTATAGAAGATGGTTTCTCTTATGTTAGGGTTTTTGGGTGCTCAATTCCTCCTCACACACTTTTGAAATTCCTCCTCGACAGATTGGTGTGCAGGAAGGTGGCCTACCAAATAGTAATAGGTGGAAACGATACTGAATTGAAAGCATCTCAGAAGAATTTCTGGCCATTTTTTTCCTATACAGATTGGGAAGTGTTCACTGCTTAACTTTGGTCATTCCAAGGTTGAAGCTACAGCATTGGATGACATCAAATTAGTAGACCTTGAACACAGAAAGAATGACCCTTATCAAGTAGTAGGAAGCCATATTACTCACTGTAACATGAAAATGTATGAACATGAAGTGTCCCCCTACGATGACATGTTCAATGGATCCATAACCTATGAAGAAATACTAGACAAAGTTCAGGCATTATCACTGGACCTCCAGACTATAGTTTTGACTTTCCAAAATCATGGGCGAAGTAGTTTGTTGAAGGTACTATAGGAAGAATCAACCATATCTTCTCCATCCCAAGGAATTACTCCCCTAGGTTTTAGATCAGAGGCTCATGATAAAGGGATTGCAGAAGAAAACCTAGAGAAGACTGAAGCATCTTCACAAAAAGCAGAAGCTTCACAATCAAAGAATCCAGGGTCTGAAACAAGTGCCAAAACCGAGATCCCTTCAAAGTCGAGTCAAACGATCCCCCCTTTATCATCAACTATTCCTACTGATGTCCCTATAACAACATGAGAAAATCAATCAATAGAGTTGGGTAGCCCTATTACATCATTGACTCCTTTAAAATCAACTTTTGGGACTCCTCACCTGGAAGTCATATATGAAAGCGACCTCACTCCCATCTCTAGAGAAGAGATACCTTCCTCTGATTACTTTTTTAGTAAAAAGAGGAAAGTCGTAGTAAAATAGGAAATGCATCTAAGAGAAGTCACAATGGTGAATAAACATAGAGTGCTCGTAGATGGGAAGAACCTAGAAGAAGAGGACTTCACCACATAAATAACAGGCTCTATGGGAGCTTTGGCGATGACCAATTTGTTTTTAGTTGACTCCCTCAGAGTAAAGATGAAAAAAAAAATTGAATGATAGCTCAGTTTTAGGACCAAGTAAATCAAGAGAACAATATTCGAGAGGAGGTAAATCAAAGGGTTGAACATGCCTGAGTTGTGGACAAAGAGGAAATGAAATTGTTGAAGTCTAGTTTGGATGAAGAAAACAAGAAGATGCAAGTGAGGCAAGTACAAGTTATTCGACAGGAAGAGTTAGTGAGACGACCACAGGCTGAGTTGAAGTCTATTGAAGGACTAGTTGTGAATATAGCAGCGTTTCAAGCCCAAGTACTAGAGGTGCATGAGAAACTACAAGCAGAACAACATGACATGTTTTCCAAAATAGAAATCATCCAAAATTACTTCCTGGAAATAAGCCACTCACTAGATAGCATTGTTTTAAAGGAAAAAGAGGCCACAACAGCTCGTGTTGCTTTTCAAAAGGCAGTAGTGTTTTCAGCTAGAGAGGAAGCACCAATGGTCCCTAAGTTGACCTTAGAAGAACAGATCAGGGGAGAAATCATGTTAAAAATATGGGAGAGCAATATTTATGAAAGCAAGAAAATGGCAAGAGAAGTCAAGAAAGAATGTGAATAATTGTTTGATCAGCTAGATACAAAAACACTGGGCATTGGTAAAAGTGATTGTCCTGGGATATTAGGACATATAAACATTATAAGGCATCAACTGCATATCAAGGAGAGTTGGAGTGAAGCCCAAATTGAGATTTAACAATTGAAACAACTCGACATCACCCAAATAGATAAGTGGTTAATAAAGCCGAATTTATAGTTGCAGTCGACAAAGTTTGGCAAGGGAAAGATTGAAGACAAGATGCCCCAAATTCAGAGGAAATTATATATGTTTGAAGCAAATAATACGTCAAAACCTTTCAGAATTATGATGCAGTTTGTAGACAGGTGCGTCATATGTTCGGGACCTAGTGAAGGAAACGTTTCAAAGAAATGTTGAAGTAATGCATTTGTGCTTGGTCTTGTACAAGTGGCCAAAAGTAAAAAGTAACCAAGTAAAATGGTTCGAATTTCATATTCTGTAATCGTAGCACCTAGGAGATTAGGGTGACACCAACCATCTAGGGTTGATGATGTTCTTTGTATAAATACATTTTTGAAAGATACACTAAAGGATGGATTTTCTTTTGGCCGATTGTAGCAGAAAGTTTCTTCATTTTGCCAAAATTAATACAAATGCAAGTCAGAGATTCTAGACCCCATCAAGTTTGAGTTATGTGCTCCTCTATTATTTCATATCTAACTTCATTTTTCCTGTATTGTTGATGAATGCATAGCTGCAATTTAGTACAACTTCTACTGTGGTGATTGAAATTTTTTAGTGATCTAATCGTTTACATTTATTCCTCTGTATAGGTTATCAACACTTACAAGACCTGTGAATGATTTAGACTATTATATATGACGCTTCATTAAAGTTTTTCCTTATCTTTTTCTTCCTCTATCATAGTGTAAGATTCTTCCATGATCGAAGCCTCACATTATTCCATAGCCTTATGTTTTCTCCCATTCCATGGATGGTTTTCATTTTAACTCAAATACGGGAAACGACCTTTGATTTTGCTACACTATTAATTCAAGATTGAAAAAATTTTCCCATGCAATCTAAAAGGAAGCAACTAGTCCTTAAAAATTTCTTCCTCCATGACTGTACCAGTTACGAGACATCCCAACATTGAACCCAATCTCACATATCAGACCAGCATTTCCTTAAATATTTTCAATACCATCTTAAAAACCGCCACCACCCGAGTTGAACTTGAACGCTCATGGGAAGCCATTGAGCAGGACATCAGTGTCTAGGAACAATTAGATGCTAGACAAAGACAACTCAGGAATAAACCATAGCCTATTTCCCTTAAGATCGGTCCTTCTTTTCTTTTTATCATAGACCCTCTTATTTTTTGGATGCATAGACTTTATACTCGCGAGCCTTGAGTACAAACTCCGGAACAACATCTTTCTGGCATCGTTGCCGAGGATGGAGAGACAAAATTATTTTCCCTGGGAAAACGACATTTATAAGTTTCCTTCTTTGGTAGTGAACAAAGAGTGAAAACCTTTTAAAGGCTCAATTATTCTTCACTTGGTGACTCCATGTTCAAGTAAGCTGGCATCCAGTTGAAATAACACTAGAAAAAACCCAAATGCTAAGCAGACCAAGATTATTTCTGATCATGAAAAAATACTAAAAACAAGAGGTTTCATTAAGTAAACTACTATGGCCTACTAGCCTAAACGTTGGCCAAGGCAGTTGAAGCTGAGATCACAAATCCAAATTTAGTGTTCCCAGAAACCAAATATGAATCTCATTCGACTATCTCCTGTGCAAGCGAAGGTGAGAATCCCTCAGTAAAACTTGCGTCGATTGATATCCCACCAACCCTTCGGTTAGATTTCCTGACCTCACAAAGTCTCAAAGAGTATACCACATACTTAGATTCCACGCCTATGGGTTCTCCCATTTACATTTATTGCAAGTCGGAGGAACCGAGTCCCCGTATCTCGTTCCCCCCTCTTTCGATTTTTTTGTCTCCCGAAGAAGCTAAGGGATCGTTGTACGTCTTCCAAAACCCTCTTTATAATCTATCAGTTAAATCCTATAGGATATCTATGGCTACTGCAGGAGGAGGAGGGGGCGGCCAAAGGCAACCCCCACCTCTTGAGATTTTCGCCAAAGTAGCTACTAGATATGCCCCTTTGGTCCTCCCAGTACCCCTTCATGATTTACCCGAGAACTATATGAAAAACCTGCCTAAGTTTATTGGGGAAGGAGACCTAAATGCAACTGAATATATCAACTTCTTCGACCAATTCACAGATATCCTCGGTCTCGAACATGAAGACGTGTATTCACAATTATTTGTACAAAATTTCGAAGGGCAGGTGAGAACTTGGTTTTGAGGTTTTCCTGTAGGTTCGATATTATCTTATGACGCGTTAGAAAACTCTTTTCTCAGACAATGGGGGGAAAGAAAGGACCACTTATACTATTTAAATGATTTTGGGGCATTAAGGAAGAAAAATTATCAAACCGTTATTGAATTTATTCAGATATATAATAAATTGTATAACAAGATCCAATCGAAGTTAAATCTTCTCTGCCCGCAACAAAGGTAACCTTTACAGGAGCTTTCAATCCCGATTTCACACTTTTATTGATAGAGAGGAGAGCATCTGACCTTACCCGAATGCAAGATGATGTCATAGAGATTGAGTCAAACATGATGGATTTTGGTAAATTAAAAACAAAAATAGAAACGGGAAACAGAGATACCAAATGTTTTAGAGAACAAGCGGGACCCTCAAGATCTGGAAGATCCTTAGATGATAAAATGGAGGATATGGCTAGGATAATAAAAGATCTATCAAATAAAATTTCAAGGATGGAGCTAGATCAATCTAAAGCAGATCAATTCGTTAAGAGAGATTTCAGAAGAAACCCCAATCCTCAGATACAACAAAGACGGGTTAAGAATGAAGATCAAAAGGTTCAAACCCCTTTAAAAAATGAAAATTTTATAGGAGGAAATGACATACAAGAGTTCGAGGATTTGGAAGAAGATATGAATAATATCGATGACGATGGTTACCAACCTCATTTAACCAGACAAGACTACGAAGAGTTTTTAGAAACGGGACATCAGTATGATAAAGATAGAAACATAAATAATACAGAAGATCCTACTTGCCAAGGAATCACCAATACCATAATGGTCGAACTCCAAAACAAGTATCATCTGAGGTCTAAAACAAAAAAACATAACAGCTACCCAACCAAAGAAAATCCTGCCGAGAGGCAAAGCATATGAACCAGCCCCAAAGGAAGTTGAAATACAGAGCACTAAAAAAGAGGAAGTTAACCCACAAGGTGCCAAAACTAAGACAGTCGAAACACAGATGGCAGGAACAAAAACAACTGAAAACAAAGCAATGGAAACAAATAAAACAGAAAAGAAAGAGACCGAAGTATCGAGTAGAGAAACTGAGAAAATCATAGGAGGTTTCAGCCTAGAGAATGAGATTAACAAAATCAAAATACCAATACCTCTGGTTGAACTTGCAAAGAATCCAATTTACCGAAAACAAATCACCAAAATGCTAAATTTTTCAGATATGGGGAATCAAGATGATGTCATAAATTTGGAAGATGATAAGCCTAATATAATTTTTGGTCCACATTTTGAAGGGGCTAGAGATATTGTTGCTCCTTTCTACATTACGCTAATTGTGCATGATCATCTGCTACATAATTGCATGCTGGATTTTGGAGCCTCGCATAATGTGATGTCCGAGGCTATTATGGACAGACTTGGCCTCGAAATTACCAGGCCATACAGAGACCTATATTCATTTGATTCAAGAAAGGTCAAATGTGTGGGCATGATCAAAGACTTGGTAGTAAATCTTGCACAGATCCCAGTAAAAAGTGTTATGATGGATGTGGTCATTTTTGATATACCTCCGAAGTATGGTATGTTATTATCCAGGTCTCGGGGTGCTAATCTTGGAGGATCCCTTCAACTGGACATGACATATGCCATGATTCCCGTTTTCGGAGGACAGTTCACCCGATTGTACTGGGAAACACGACTGGCATACATGGTAAGTGATCCACATAACCCTAGAAATTACCCTGTTTATGTCATTGATCAATATCTTGGAAATTGTATTTTATCAATTGATGACAATATAGATGAATGTGTTGAAGGTGTCACAGAAGAGAAATATAAAAGAAAATATATATAGCACTGGAATTTGGAAAATGTTTTTCGATGGCGCTTCGTCATGTGAGGGAGCATGTGCAGGTGTACTCTTTGTAGCATCTGGAGATGATTTTGTCATTCCTTTCTCTTACAAACTACAGTGGGACATAGACTACACAAATAATGTATGCGAGTACGAAGCCCTGGTTTTGGGATTAGAGGCCGCCATAAAATTAAACATAAAGAACTTGGAAGTCTACGGAGATACCAAATTAATTGTGAAACAAGTAAATCAACAGTTTTAGGCCAAACATCCTATATTGAGATCTTATAGAAACTGCACCTGGGATTTAATGGAATTTTTTTTCTCGTCAATTAATGTCCATTACATCCCCCGTACAGAAAATCTGCAAGTTGATTTGTTAGCCAAAGCAACCTCAACTTTTGCACCTCCTACAACTTTAAAGATTAAGTATCACATAGAGGTGAGGCATAGACCCTCCATACCGAGTAACATACAACACTGACAGGTATTCGAAGATGATGAACAGATCAAAAAATTCCTTGAAATGGTGGAAAACTTTGCTGAAACACACATCGACCAAGAAAACCAAAACAATCATACTTGGATTATGTAATAAGGAGAAGATCTTCAATAATTCCAAGATAAGATCGCAAATCATTGCATGTTAGTACTAAAAAATAATCAAATCCCTAAAGGTCTAATTCCCCTCGAAATATTATTCGACCATAATGATATGCCTTTGAAATCTACATTGCAACCTCAACCAAAGGAAGTCGAAGATTGCGATATAGGCACTAAAGAGGAACCTAGAATGGTAAAAATATCAAAGTACCTTCCTCTTGAGATGAAAGGTAAATATACAGACTTACTCGGGCGATATAAAGATGTTTTTGCGTGGTCCTATGATGAGATGAGAACCTATGACACCATTATGATTGAACACAAGATTTCTTTAAAGCCATGTGTTAAACCTTTTAGACAAAAGCTCAGGAAAATCAATCCTATATTATTTCCCGTGGTCGAAAAGGAAGTGAAAAAACTCCTAGATGACAAGATAATTGTACCACTTAGGTACTCTGAGTGGGTAGCCAACCTGGTCCCGGTTAGGAAGAAAAGCAGAGAAATCAGAATGTGTGTGGACTTTAGAAACTTAAATAAATCATCTCTTAAAGACAATTATCCGCTACCCAAAATGGACCATGTCTTAGGAAAATTAGTCAGAGCAAATAGAATGTCCATGATCGACGAGTTTTCGGGTTATAATCAGATCGCTGTCAATGAAGATGATAAAGAAAAAACAACCTTCACCACCACTTGGGGTACATTTATGTATGACAAAATGCCATTTGGTTTAATGAATGCAGGTGTTACCTTCCAGCAGGCTATGGATGTCACCTTCATGGGTGAAAGAGATAAATTCGTGGTTATTTATCTATATGATCTAACTTTTTTTTCTAAATCCGACGAAGATCATCTGATACATCTCAAGCAAATGTTCAAGAAATGTCGCAAATTCGGTTTGTCTTTAAATCCCCAAAAGTCTCACTTTGAAATGCAAGAAGGTAATCTCTTGGGCCGTATTGTATCTTGATACGGAATTAAAATTGATCCTAAGAGGGTTGAAGCTATAGACACTATAAACATTCCTAGAAATGTAAAATAAATTCAGTCGTTTTTAGGAAAAATAATTTTTTTGAGGAGATTTATCCCGAACTTTGCTGAAATTGTGAAATTGATTACAGATATGTTCAAGAAGAACAAGGAAGTTAAGTGGACAGCTGAAGCTAAAGCATCATTTGTGCACATCAAGAAAATTATATGTGAAGCACCTGTACTGGCAATCCCTGATTATCTCAAGGAATTTTTGATCTTCTCGTTTGCATCCGAGAACACAATTGCAACAATACTTCTACAAAAGAACGAAGAAGGTTTTGAGCAACCCATAACATTATTCAGTAAGATCCTCAGAGACGTAGAATTGAAATATGATATAATGGAAAAGCATGCATACACTATGGTGAAAGCACTAAAGGATTTCAGAACTTACGTGTTACACTCCAAGATAATTGTATATGTATTAACCAGTTCCGTCAAAGACATATTGGTTCAACTTGATAGCAATGGGAAGAGGGGTTGATGGCTTGCTAGGATTCAATAATTCAATTTAGAGGTGAAACCGATGAAGCTCGTAAGGGGACAAGGTTTGGCTAAGTTATTAGTTGAATCTAATTTCAGAGTGCTCGAAATAAATAACCTGCAAGAATATGAAGGATATGTGGACATAGATGAACTCGACGACCAAATAGATGCAACTAGGATCAAAGAGAAGTTTGCCTCATCGGGTTGGTATAAAGACATAGTATCTTACCTTCTGAACCTAAAATTCCCAAGTGATTTATCTCCATCTAAGGTCAGGAAACTGAAATTGCATGTGGTAAAGTACTGTATATCCGAAAGCCAATTATATTGGAAAGACCCTCTAGGATTTCTATTGCTTTGTCTAGTAGAATCAGAAACAAAAAGGGTCATAAACGAATTTCACGAAGGAGTATGCGGAGGGCATCACGCGTGGCGAGAAAAAAATTATAAAATCCTGAGGGCAGGATATTACTAGCCTAAACTATTCTCAGATGTCAACGCCAAAGTCAGAGCCTATAACTCTTGCCAATTATTCATAGGCAAGCAGAAACTTCCAGCACTACCCTTTGTCCCGGTTGAAACGAAAGCCCTGTTTCAACAATGGGGGTTGGATTTTATAGGCAAAATTAATCCACCTTCCAGTGCTCAACTCAAATGGATCCTGACTGCTACAGACTATTTCACAAAATGGGTAGAGGCCATTCCAACTAGAAAAGCGACATATTCGATAGTAATAGACTTCCTAGAAGAAAACATACTATCTAGATTTGGCTGTCCCCGAAAAATAGTTACAGATAATGCCCAGGCATTCAAATCTATGGAAATGGTTAGCTTTTGCAAAAAATACAATATTATACTGGGTCATTCTACGACATACTACCCCCAAGGCAATGGACTAGCCGAGTCATCAAACAAAAGCTTAATTACCATAATCAAGAAAGTGTTGAACGAAAAAAAAAAATCATGGCATGTGCATCTAAAATACACCTTGTGGGAAAATCAGATAGGCACCAAGAAATTGATCAGTACTTCTCCATTTCAAATGGTATATGGTACTGATGTAGTGTTACCCATTAATCTGGCCCTACCTATGATGAAATTTTGGCAAGATGAGAAAGAAGAACCAAATCACGTCACAAGAAGAATAAATCAGTTGATCGAAGTTCAACAAAACATAATCGAGGTGGATGAAAGGCTGCAGAAATATCAAGATAACATGAAAGCACTGTTTGATCATAATGCTAAAGACAAGGAATTCTTCCCTGGTGATTTGGTTTTGAAATGGGATGCTAGGAGGGAAGACTCAACAAAACATGGCAAATTTGATCATATTTGGTATGGACCATTCAATGTCTCATCTTCCAAAGGGAAGAACTGATTTCTGTTAGAAAATTTGGATGGTAAAATCCTCAACGCCCCTATCAATGGGCGTTATATGAAGCACTATATGCAATAAATGATTTCCAAATTTCCACTGTATATATCGGTTTGTGTTTTCTGTTTTTATAACTTTTCGGTAAGTTTTACTTTCACCACAAATAAAGCAGGTTAGTGATCTCCTAGAAATAGAGATATGAAATATTCAACACATTGAATTCCATAAATTTTAGAACCATGACGCCCTTCATGTTGTTTTCTTGCAGGATTCCAGTCTACAGCCCAAACATCAAAGAAGAAAATGGATGGTCATATATCAGAAAATTGATTCCCCTGAAACATGTGATAAAAAATAAGTTACTGGGATGAGAACGAAATGGTAAGTCAAAGGTATGAATTCCCGAAATGTCTAGATTTCAAATGAATATCACCTAGGTAAAACAACAGTCTCATGAGTACGAACATATTCGCCTGAGGTATCATCAAAAGAACATAGTTTTCTATGGACCATAAATTCTTCTGGACAAGAAAAATATAAGTAAATTAACATGAGAAGTAAGTGACCTCAAAGAAAGGGTTCCAGGAGTCAGAATTGCGTTACCACAACTATGTTTATGAATTTCAAATCCTTCTTTGTCATCCCATTCCGGTCCACAGTTTTTTCTCCTTGATCCCAGATGCCTTCCCATGATCTCCACAGAGGAAAGAGAAGTTACACTTTAGCTCTGAAAGCTAACAAATGAATCTTTAGAAGAAAGGCAATTCCTTATGACCCTTCAAATTCTTACTAAACTAAGGTATGCATAGGTTAATCCTAACTCTCTTAGTTCTTTTCACATGTTCTAGTATCCTATAGACTAAGATGTTTTGAAGGTCAAAAGGAAACTGATCCAGAGTAATCAAAGTGAGTTGACAGACCTCTGTTGCAAAAATATACATGGATATCATCCCTGGTATACCTTATACTAATTGATTGCCCCCACTTCATGTCAAGAAAAAAAATATAAGATGGATGGTGAAAGGAAATTAAAAAATTGATTGCCCCCATCTAGTCCAAAAGAAAGAGATGATGAAAGGAAATAAATGAAATGATTGCCCTCATCTTAGCATTCAAATGCAATGTTACAATTTGAAGTGGTGAAAGGAAATTCAATAAAGGGAATCAGATAACTTCACCGGGGTACTGAATAGGCTCGCTGGAAGTGAAGAAATGTCTAAGATATCTGTAAGGCTATTATACATGAAATATGTCATGCTCTGGTAATTAGTTTTCTTTGAAACCAGATCTACATCCCCATTTTGTGAAGGACTCCCTGATTAAAAACATTAAAATTACTTCATCTTGAGGCAAGTAAGATCAACTAAACCTGTGAAAATTCCTAAGGTTGTTTGGATTATCCTGAGCAGACCGGAAGTCAGTATCAGGGCAGAGGAAGTCAAATGGCCTAAAATCAAGATTAGAAAGCGGTTAAGTTTCAAAAGTTTTCAGAGATAAGGATGAAGCCCCCCTTTTTCCCCTACACCCTCCTTCTGAAAAAGTTTCGCAGAAACAAACTAATGACTCTATTTACCCAATAAAGGCACGTGGTCTACTATTCTTCTCGTCCTGCAAGGAGGCTATATCCCTAGATGGAGCCTATGTTGGAACATTATCCTTTTTAAACTTAATACTAAAGAGAACATTCTTTTATCTAAACGGTTATCATGGAGCTGCCTTTCTATCAACAAATCAGTCTTTCTATGAAAGCTTATTTTGAATTTTCGGGAGTCGACAGTTCGTAAAATACAATGAGTCAATGTCAAATGTCTCCCCAAGTCACCGATTCCCAAATTCATGAAAGTGTTAAAATCTAGTGCCACATTATTAAAGATTTAAAAAAAGGGTTTAAATAAATCCCATCTCGATTTTGCAATTCGAGAGTCTAACATGTTGTAAACTTCGAATTCGGGATATCCAAAACCCCGAAAGCTTACAGTCTAATCACGCTTAATTAGGAGATAAAAAATGATTGATAGTTAATAAATCCCATGGTGATTTCTCGATTCAGGATTTCTTTCGTCAAAAGTTATCAAAGTCCCGATACTCCTTTTCCCAAAAAGTAAAGACTAATCCCTAATTGTGATTAATTAAAAGGTTAAGACAAGTGGTTAGTGCCTAAAAAAACTCCATTGTGATTTCATGATTTGGGATTTCTTGTGTTATACCTCTTGGGGACATGATGCTCAAAACTCTGAAGCACTAAATCCCGAAAGAATTAAGCGCTTAAACATAGGTTAACCTAACTTTAAAGCAGGATTAATGATAATTAAATAAATTTTCATGTTTCTCTATTCGGGAGTTTTCAATGACATTCTTTTCGAACTCCCAGTTTCGAATCGCCGATAGGTGGCAGTCTCTATAATGAATGGATCAATGAAGATATTCTGAACATAGAGTGTGTATCTCCAGGCATACCATCTCCAGGCATACCATCTCCATTAAAGCATTTAATTCTTATCGCTTGCATCGGTACAATAAATTTAAGATGAGTTAAAGGTAAATAAAGGTCTATTATTTCGTATTTCATTCTTACTATCAGATTAGGAGCGAGTTTTATTTAGAAAATCTCATGCATTTCTTATCTGAAAAATGTTTTTTAGCACAGACACTATGGCACCCAGAAAAGTGCCTAAGAAGAGTGAAGAGGTAGGTGGAAGCTCAAATCCGGATGGAGATGTGGTATCAGACACTACGCCACATGCTGTGGATTTAGTCAAATCCTAGAGGCAGATTTTTGAAACCTTAGATTATGAGATTAAGAATTACCCCGGAGATTTCGGAGATGAAAGAACTGAAAATAAACTCAGAGACATAGTAGAGTTTGAGCTCCATAAAGTAGCCACGCGGCTGAGACTCATGTCGTATAATGACATGGTATGATGGGCTTTAGAGAAAATCGATGTTCTGACAAGGAGCATTCAAAACAGCCAAGGGGTCATCGTCAGCTTGTTCAGACTCGAGCACATCCAAGTAATGTAAATACTACCCCCTACTTCTAAATATAGTTATAATGTTGAATTCATAGAAGAATTTCAAAGAAAGGAGTGTACAGAATTCGATCAAACATATCCAAATATAATCAAATACTGGTGGGGAATTCCAACAAGGTTTAGAGCCAATACCAAGGTTTAGAGCCAATACCCATGGTAGCTATGCCATAGATTCGTTAAATGATTACATAGTTTATATAGCCTTGATGCTATGTAGACTCTTTGGGAGGAAGAGCCCTACCCATTTTCTGGCAGGATGGGTGCCACTTATACACGAAGTAGCCCGGGGTTATAGTTTTAACTGGGGAAAATTTTTATCCGACAATCTAGCGAGTGAGGTTGAAGAGTACCAAACAACTAAGTTAAAAGATCGACCTGCATATTTTTACATGTCCTCCTATATTATGGATGCAGTTTGTGTCATGACCCCATTCCCTTTGATGAGATGGAGCTAGAATCTAGCTTGTGAGGAACCCATTCATGTTTATCATTCTAAGCTATGGGAGGAGAATGTTAAAGACTTCTTTTACGAAATCTGTCACTACGTGGTGATACCTTTGCACCATTTTTTGTATGGTTATGCACCCCCATGTATTTCAGAGTCAATCGTGGGAAACCTCAATGCGATTTCATATTAGTTTATAGAAGAGGGTTTCTCTTATGTCAGGGTTTTCAGGTGCTCAATTCCTCCTCATGCACTTTCAAAATTCCTCCCCGATAGACTAGTGTGCAGGGAGGTGGCCTACCAAATAGTAACATGTGGCATCGATATTGAATTGAAAGCATCTCAAAAGAAGTTCTGGCCACTTTTTCCTGTACAGATTGAGAAGTGTTCACTGCTTAACTTTGGTCATTCCAAGGTTGAAGCTGCAGCATTGGATGACATCAAATTAGTAGACCTTGAACACATAATGCATGACCCTTATCAAGTAGTAGGAAATCATCTTACTCACTGTAACATGAAAATGTATGAACATGAAGTGTCCCCCTATGATGACATGTTCAAGGGAGCCATAACCTATGCATAAATACTAGACAAAGTTCTGACATTATCACCGCACCTCTAGACTAGCTTTTTGACTTTCCAAAAGCATAGATGAAGTAGTTTGCCAAAGGTACTACAGGGAGAACCAACCATCTCTTCTCCAGCCCAAGGAAGTACTCCCCCAAGTTTCGGATCAGAGGCTCATAATAAAGGGACTACAGAAGAAAACCCAGAGAAGACTGAAGTGTCTTCACAAAAAGAAGAAGCTTCACAATCAAAGAATCTGGGTTCTGAAACAATTGCTGAAACTGAGACCCCTTCAAAGTTGAGTCAAATGGTCCCCCCTTTATCATCAACTATTCCTATTGATGTCCCCAAAATAGTGGGAGAAAATCAATCTACAGATTTGGGTAGCCATTTTACATCATTGACTCCTTTACAAACAACTTTTGGTACTCCTCACATGGAAGTCATATATGCAAGCGACCTCACTCCCATCTCTAGAGAAGAGATACCTTCCTCTGATTACTTTTCAGTAAGAAGAGGAAAGTCATAGTGAAACAGGAAATACATCTAAGAGAAGGCACAATGGTGAAGAAACACAAAGTGCTTGTAGATGGGAAGAACTTAGAAGAAGAGGACTTCGCCACAGAAGTAGCAGGCTCTATGGGAGATTTGGCGATGACCAATTAGTTTTCAGTTGACTCCCTCATAACAAAGATGAAACAGAAAAATCAAATGATAGCTCAGTTGTAGGACCAAGTAAAGCATACAGAGAATAATATTCAAGAGGATCTAAATCAAAATGTTGAACATGCCTGAACTGTGGACAAAGAGGAAATGAAATTGTTGAAGTCTAGTTTGGATGAAGCAAAAATGAAGATGCAAGTGAGTCGGGTACAGGTTATTTGACAGGAAGAGTGAGTGAGACAGCTATAGGCTAAGTTGAAGTCTATTGAAGGACAAGTTGTGAATATAGCAGTGTTTCTAGCCCAAGTACTAGAGGTATATGAGAAACTACAAGAAAAACAACAGGACATGTTTTCCAAAATATAAATCATTCAAAATTACTTCCTGGAAATAAGCCACTCACTAGATAGCATTGTTTTAAAGGAAAAAGAGGCCACAAAAGCTCGTGCTTCTTTTCAAAAGGCAGTAGTGTTTTCAGCCAGAGAGGAAGCACCATCGATCCCTAAGCTAACTTTAGAAGAACAGATCAGGGGAGACATCATGTTAAAAATATGGGAGAGCAATATTTTTGAAAGAAGGAAAATGGTAAGAGAAGTCAAGAAAGAATGTGAAGAATTGTTTGATCAACTAGATACAAAAACACTGGGCATTGGTAAAAGTGATTGTCTTGGGATATTAGGACAGATAAACATTGTAAGGCATCGATTGCATATCAAGGAGAGTTGGAGTGAAGCCCGGCTCGATATTTCACAATTGAAACAACTTGACATCACCCAAATAGATAAGTGGTTAATAAAGTTGAATTTACAATTGTAGTCGATAAAGTTTGGCAAGGGAAAGATTGAAGACAAGCTGCCCCAAATTCAGAGTAAATTATATATGTTTGAAGCAAAGAATACATCAGAACCTTCCAGAATTATGATGCAGTTTGTAGACAGGTGCGTTGTATGTTAGGGACCAAGTGAAGGAAACGTTTCAAAGAAATGTTGAAGTAACACATTTGTTCTCGGTCTTGTACAACTGGCCAAAAGTAAAAAGTAACCGAGAAAAATGGTTCGAATTTCATATTATGTAACCGTAGAACCTAGGATATTAGGGTGACACCAAACCTCTAGGGTTGATGGTGTTCTTTGTATAAATACATTTTTGAAAGATACACTAACAAATGGCTTTTCTTTTGGACAATTGTAGTAGAAAGTTTCTTCATTTTGCCAAAATTAATACAAATGCAAGTCAGAGATTCCAAACCCCGTCAAGTTTGAGTTATGTGCTCCTCTGTTATTTCATATCCAACTTCATTTTTCATGTATTTTCTTATGAATGCATAGCTACAATTTAGTACAAATTCTACTGTGGTGATTCAATTTTTTTAGTGATCTAAATGTTTACATTTTTTCCTCCATATAGCCTATCAACACTTACAAGACCTGCAAATGATTTAGACTAATATATCTGACGCTTCCTTAAAGTTTTTCCTTATATTTTTCTTCCTCTATCATAGTGTGAGATTCTTCCATGATCGAAGCCTCACATTGTTCCACAGCCTTATGTTTTCTCCCATTCCATGCATGGTTTTCATTTTAATTCAAATACTGGAAATGACCTTTGATTTTTCTACACTGTTAATTCAAGATTCAAGATTTTTTCCCATGCAATCTAAAAGGAAGCAACCAGTCCTTAAAACTTTCTTCCTCCATGAATGTACCAGTTACGAGACAACCCAACATTGAACTCGGTCTCACAGATCAAACCATCATTGCCATAAATCTTTTCAATACCATCTTAAAAACCACCACCACCTGAGTTGAACTTGAACGCTCATGGGCAGCCATTGAATAGGACATCAGTGTCCAGGAACAATTGGAGGCTAGACAAAGACAACTCAAGAATTAGCCATAGCCCCTTTCCCTTAAGAGTGGTCCTTCTTTTCTTTTTTCCATAGACCCTCTTATTTTTCGGATATCTAGACTTTATACTCGCGAGCCTTGAGTACAAACTTTGGAACATGTAAGGTAGCTAGAGAGGTAGTGGGGGGGGGTAGAGGGACCATAGTGATAATAGTGGAGGTCATTTGTTAAGAACCAAATACCTAAATACAAAATATCACAACAGATCCAAAGATATCTAAATACAATCACCACACAAGATATATGAAACCATATAGAAAACCACAACTTTATTATAGAAAACCCTTAAAGTAGGGCAACACCATACAATGAATCCTGTTATGGAAGGGATCCTCTCCTGTTCACTTTCCTCTTCGAGGGGGTATCCTCCTGTTGAGCTTCAGCTCCAAATACAATACTTCTTTTCATGACTCATTACATTGCTTGAACCCCTTTATATAGTGCTATCATCTCCTAAGAGCATTCTAAAGGAGGAATCTTCTAGAAATAGAACCTTCTAAGAAGTCCTCTTACATTTATTATATATAATTACACATTTATTATATCTAACTACCATAGTGGGCATTATTTAATATAGTGGACCTAGTCCACCTTACATTGAATGATGTAAGGTAGCTAGAGAGGTAGTTGGGGGGGGGCAGAGGGCCCATAGTGATAAT
>JASDQU010682318.1:40458-62897 GCA_032191745.1 Picea mariana | reverse complement strand
TATATATATATATATATATATATATATATATATATATATATATATATATATAACTTGACAAATTTATTTATTAAATAAAAATTACATTACCAAGTAATTGGATGTCCAATAAAATTGGTTTTTGGATAAACATATGTTAACCTTATAACTAAAAATGGAAGGTTTACAAATGTTTCTTATATTGGTATCGTCGAAAATCACTTGCAAATCTGTTCCCAATTACAATCAAATTTTAACTTCAAAAATTATGTTTTAATCATCATAGCTATGTTAATTTGGAATTTCAACTATGAGGGAAGACAAGGAAAAAGATTAGTAGATTACAATATTTTTCTTAAAAATATGTAACGACGATAATCAACCAGTTGATGTTTTTCCTAGCCATTGAAATTGGTTTTTGGATAAACATATGTTAACCTTATATCTATAACTAAGAAATGGAAGGTTTACAAATGTTTCTTATGATAGCATCATCAAAAATCACTTACAAATCCGTTCTCCATTACAATCAAATTTTAACTTCAGAAATTGTGTTCTAATCATCATAGCTAAGTTAAGTTGGATTTTCAACTATAAGGAAAGACAAGGAAAAAGATTAGAAATTATATTCTAATCATCATAGCTAAGTTAATTTGGATTTTCAACTATAAGGAAGAGAAGGAAAAAGATTAGTAGATTACAACATTTTTCTTAAAAATATGTAACGACAACAATCAACTAGTTTATGCTTTTCATAGACATTGATATTTTGCAAAATAAAGTTGATTCTTGAATACTGCAAACGATTATACTTTGCAAAATAAAGTTGATTCTTGAATATTGTAAGTGATTGCGAGTATTTTTATTGAATACTATATGGAAATTTTATGTAAGTATGTTGAATAACTAAATCCATAATATGAGATGAATGAGCGTTATTGAAATTATAATATGTTCGATAAGTGTGATACACTGGTGCTAGTACTATTGAATTGGTAAATTAAATGATTAAGAAATCTAACATTGCTGATATCAAATTCATAGTAGTCAAATATATTTCAAATGTAAATAACATTTATAATTAACTATATTTTGTAACTATATTTATGAGATGAATGAGCGTTATTGAAATTATAATATGTTCGATAAGTGTGATACACTGGTGCTAGTACTATTGAATTGGTAAATTAAATGATTAAGAAATCTAACATTGCTGATATCAAATTCATAGTAGTCAAATATATTTCAAATGTAAATAACATTCATAATTAACTATATTTTGTAACATTCCCACTTATCAAACAATTCTTGAAGTGACAAAAATACAAACAAAAGCAAAGGAAAATTCAAAATAAATATTTTATACACCATCCTAATTGTTGCATTTTATTTCGCGATCTTCGTCATGGATTCTTACCCCCACAAAACCATGAATCTCTTTTCAATTGGGACAAAATGCTTGTATTAATAAACAATAAACTAAAAAGGCAACATTTAAATTAATATTAACTTCAATGGACACTTATTTGTTTGGGAAAAAGTTTTTTATGTAAACTTTTCTCTCTTTTAGCACACCACCTATTTGCATTGAGCAAAAGTGTTTTTTGTTACAAGCATGATGTAACAACAAGTGGGAAACATAAGAGGACGTGACCAAGTTCATGCTAATGCAAAGATAGTGGAGTGTAGGTTGTTGGGATTTCAATTTTTACTTGAATGATGCTCTTGAAAAAAATAGAAATTTTCTATTGTCGTGTGTGATCATTCATGGGATTAATGAGAGTGGATAAACCCGTGCACGTGTTGGGAGAACGTTTTGTGTTTATTTGGAATAAAGTTTTTAAACAAATACATTAGAGTACATCGAAATGTTAATTGTTTTTGCACTCACAGATAGAAATTTTTATAGGAATTGTTGAGTTGTAACTAAAACATATGTAAAGAACAATAGCATCGTGAGACCTACCTCCCTTGATGGTTGGGACACTTCGATAAAATTTCACTATTCCCTCATTGGAATTTACCAACCATGAGTCCAATTTGTTATCCCATATTGTCATAGTTGATTTAAACATGATATGCAATTACATAGTTCATGTTAATTATAATGAAAATAGAAATAAACATGCACACAATGCACTTTTCCCAAAATTTTAATATGGTAAAGATTTAGCCACATGCATGAATTACACAAGGCTTCTCTCTCAATTACACAATTACTCATTCCAGTGCAAACTTCACATGTTATTAGCTAAATACATGGAAAGATCATAATAAGATATACAAAAACACTCTACTTGAAGATAATTACAAATTATTACTCATTCCAGTGCAAACTTCACATGTTATTAGCTAAATACATGGAAATATCATAACATAAGATATACAAAAGCACTCTACTTGAAGATAATTACAAATTCTTTCTTGGTTTTGACATCATCAATCATATGCATAAAGCCAATCCCATACAATTGGAATGAGTGTACCTTACTTTGCACACAATGTTGATTTATGCTTTCTTCAACCATAATTGAGGGCTATAACAACCTTAATCTCTATAAATAATTATCTTTCAAAAAACCATTAACATTTCAGAAACAATTTTACCTATTTAGAGAAGGAACCTTTAGACGTAGGAAGAAGAAGTAAAATGAATTCCACACATATATAACGATTTAAGACACAATACTTATCTGTTAATGAATTCACTTGTGGAAATAGTTCCATAGGGTTGATTTTCCTTCCAGCCATAGGCATCAACTCATGTAGGTACCACCTTGAAGTTAGATAATGAAATACCTAGGGAAAATTGGTAGTGTGAATACTCATTCACAATTCTTGATCCAATTTGTAGCTTAATTGGACTCTTTTGTTTCAAGATATGTAGTACAATCCCTTCAACCAATTCTCCAACATTGTAGACACCACTTCCTTCCAAAGAAACATCACACATACACCTCCTTTCTCTACTAAACAATTGACCAAGGAGTCTAGCCTTCCTACTCTATAACATGCCTAGACTCGATTCCCTTCGCCATGATGACACCAAATTAAAAAATTATTTCTTCCACAAGAATGAAATTCATCGATAAACTCCACCTCTTCCTTGCATTTCCCACAACATCTCCATGAATTCATCCCCTTTACACAACCTTATCCTTTCATTTGTGGTGGATTTTGAGGCATAAAATGTAAAGGTAAACTCCATTTCCCCAATGCATCGCCCACCGCACCCTTCTATCATTGCATCGTCACATCGTTTCAGAGGCTCTGTATCACCTTATCCATTCCTTTGTTGCAAAGTGTGGAGTATGGAGTTAACCTATTCACTCCAACTCACTCCTACCTTTGCAGTCCCAAAACTTTGCAAACCTTTTTGTTTGCATTTCATTGCCCATTTCTTTTTGAAAATGTGACACCTCTACTCTAAATCACCCATATGTCCAAATTGCAAAGAAACACTCCACCTTTCAAAGGAGTTCACAAATTTATCAAATAACAAGCTTTGGTTAGGACTATGATGCTTTGAAAAACAAGCTCGATGCCTAATTTATTCCTTTAGGGAGATTTTTGAATTGAACACAAAGCCAATATTACTATTTCTCATGAACAACTACTTGTTAAAGTTCACTTAACTTCTTCACACCAGAAACGTATGTCTCATACCCTTTCAACATACATCTTGTGGTCATTTCTCGATGACCATTTCTTATGGCTACTTCCAATGCTTGGATTCCAAGTGTTATTACACTTAGCTATATTCCATAAATTTCCCAACAATGTATCTAATCATACATTCTTCCACTGGTGCTTGGAATTATCCATTGTCTCCAAGCCTTTCCATTAACTAACCTAGGGTCATGTTGATGACTAGTTTCATTACAACTTCAAGGCTACATCTATTTTCATTAAAAAATATGTGTATTTAGTCAACTATGTCCAATTCATTTATATTTCTCAATTATACTAGCTTAGAATTGATTCCTTGACCTCATGGTTTGCTGCAAGAATATTTCCCAATTATCCTTACCAAATTTACTCAATTCCACTTGCCCAAAATTGATCATGTGAACTAATTGTATACGACAAAAACATTTCACAATTGCATACCAAATTTACCCAATTTTTTCCTAGAATTGATCATGTGACCTCAGAGTCACCAACTTGCACTTATCTGGATTATTTTGAGAACGACATGAAGGCAAAAATATAACTGAGATATAACAATGAAATACAAAAAAATATAGAAGCGAACCCAGAAATACATTGAAACTCAACTTCTATTATTGAATAAGATAAAAAAACATTGTAAAACACAAATTGGAAAAATGGGGTAGCTTATCTCTAAAAAGAAAGATATGTTGGTTACGCTTCATTCACAAGAAGCTTTACATCACACTCTGTTGCATGCTTAAAGGGCCTCCTTCACCTCAATTATATATGAGAGAGTGAGAGGATAACAATTCCCATGATGCATGTGGGATAAATTGGACTAAGTTTATAAAATGCCATAGGCATGTAAAACACTAGGAATTCCCAGGCGGTCACCCATCCCAATACTACTCTAGCCTGAGCACGCTTAATTGCAAAGTTCTAATGGGATCCAGTGCATTAATGCTATGTTGTAGGCATGTACATAAGAACACTAGGAAATCATTAAATGATGTCTGTAATTAACAAATGAAGATGACATTACATTCCATTCCCCATCAAAAGGGTGAATATCTTGGTTTATCAAAACCACAGGCTCAAAATGGTGATTCAGTCAAAGAGGTGTATGGCCATTGAGATCCATCTGGATCATGCACATTCCACAACAACATCCACTAAATTTGAAGGTTGAATTCCACACTAGAAAGCTACAAAAGAATTTACACTCTATGAGGTTTGATACTTGAACATCATATGAGAAAGCTACATAGTGCATTATCCACACGAATTGAACCCTAAGACTCATTGGAATTCCACAATTCATTTATATTTCATGGTATTTTTATACACGGGCCTTCACAAAGGGCAATTGACATACATACCCATCAAATTTAATACATAAATCTTATCGATTGGCTAAGAATTTTCCTTACTCCATGAGATTTGAAGATTAAAATTTTGAGAATCTTAGTAGATTCACTCCATAACAAGTCCAAAGGCACCAACACTAAAACTTGTGAATCTTTAGGCATGAATTCACCATTATGATCATCCAAGATGACATAATTGACAAAATTTCACTTGGTTTTTTGTCAAACAAATTGCATACCATTGTAACATTTCATTAAAAACTTCACGTATTCTACCCATAATAGCTCAATGTCATATTGATATGTGATACCATTTTATATCATACTTGGACCTACCTCCCTCGGTTGTTGCAGCACACCCTTAAAATTTCTCTATTACCCCAATTGGTACCACCTTGAAGCTAGATAATGAAATATCCAGGGAAAATTGGTAGCGTGAATACTCATTCACAATTCTCGATCCAATTTGTAGCATAATTGGACTCTTTTGTTTCAAGATATGTAGTACAATCCCTTCCACCAATTCTCCAACATTGTAGACACCACTTCCTTCCAAAGAAACATCACACATACACCTCCTTTCTCTACTAAACAATTGACCAAGGAGTCTAGCCTTCTTACTCTATAACATGCCTAGACTCGATTCCCTTCGCCTTGACGGCACCAAATTAAAAAAGTATTTCTTCCACAAGAATGAAATTCATCGATAAACTCCACCTCTTCCTTGCATTTCCCACAACATCTCCATGCATTCATCCCCTTTACACAACCTTATCCTTCCCTTTGTGGTGGATTTTGAGGCATAAAATGCAGAGGTAATATCCATTTCCCCAATGCACCGCCCACCGCACCCTTCTATCATTGCATCGTCACATCGTTTCAGAGGCTCTGTATCACCTTATCCATTCCTTTGTTGCAAAGTGTGGAGTATGGAGTTAACCTATTCACTTCAACTCACTCCTACCTTTGCAGTCCCAAAACTCTGCAAACCTTTTTATTTGCATTTCATTGCCCATTTCTTTTTGAAAAGGTGACACCTCTACTCTAAATCGCCCATATGTCCAAATTGCAAAGAAACACTCCACCTTTCAAAGGAGTTCACAAATTTATCAAATAACAAGCTTTGGTTAGGACTATGATGCTTTGAAAAACAAGCTCGATGCCTAATTTAGTTCTTTAGGGAGATTTTTGAATTGAACACAAAGCCAATATTACTATTTCTCATGAACAACTACTTGTTAAAGTTCACTTAACTTATTCACACCAGAAACCTATGTCTCACACCCTTTCAACATACATCTTGTGGTCATTTCTCGATGACCATTTCTTATGGCTACTTCCAATGTTTGGCTTCCAAGTGTTATTACACTTAGCTATATTCCATAAATTTCCCAACAATGTATCTAATCATACATTCTTCCATTGGTGCTTGGAATTATCCATTGTCTCCAATCCTTTCCATTAACTAACCTAGGGTCATGTTGATGACTAGTTTCATTACAACTTCAAGGCTACATCTATTTTCATTAAAAAATATGTGTATTTAGTCAAATATGGCCAATTCATTTATATTTCTCAATTATACTAGCTTAGAATTGATTCCTTGACCTCATGGTTTGCTGCAAGAATATTTCCCAATTATCCTTACCAAATGTACTCAATTCCATTTGCCCAAAATTGATCATGTGAACTAATTGTATACGACAAAAACATTTCACAATTGCATACCAAATTTACCCAATTTTTTCCTAGAATTGATCATGTGACCTCAGAATCACCGACTTGCACTTATCTGGATTATTTTGAGAACGACATGAAGGCAAAAATATAATTGAGATATAACAATGAAATACACAAAAATATAGAAGCGAACCCAAAAAAACAGTGAAACTCAACTTCTATTATTGAATAAGATAAAAAAAAACATTGTAAAACACAAATTGGAAAAATGGGGTAGCTTATCTCTAAAAAGAAAGATATGTTGGTTACGCTTCATTCACAAGAAGCTTTACATCACACTCCATTGCATGCTTAAAGGGCCTCCTTCACCTCAATTATATATGAGAGAGTGAGAGGAGAACAATTCCCATGATGCATGTGGGATAAATTGGACTAAGTTTATAAAATTCCATAGGCATGTAAAACACTAGGAATTCCCAGGCGGTCACCCATCCCAATACTACTCTAGCCTGAGAATGCTTAACTGTGAAGTTCTAATGGGATCCGGTGCATTAACGCTATGTTGTAGGCATGTACATAAGACCACTAGGAAATCATTAAATGATGTCTGTAATTAACAAATGAAGATGACATTACATTCCATTCCCCATCAAAAGGGTGAATATCTTGGTTTATCAAAACCACAGGCTCAAAATGGTGATTCAGTCAAAGAGGTGTATGGCCATTGAGATCCATCTAGATCATACACATTCCACAACAACATCCACTAAATTTGAAGGTTGAATTCCACACTAGAAAGCTACAAAAGAATTTACACTCTATGAGGTTTAATACTTGAACATCATATAAGAAAGCTACATAGTGCATTATTCACACGAATTGAACCCTAAGCCTCATTGGAATTCCACAATTCATTTATTTCATGGTATTTTTATACACGGGCCTTCACAAAGGGCAATTGACATACATACCCATCAAATTTAATACATAAATCTTATTGATTGGCTAAGAATTTTCCTTACTCCATGAGATTTGAACATTAAAATTTTGAGAATCTTAGTAGATTCCCTCCATAACAAGTCCAAAGGCACCAACACTAAAACTTGTGAATCTTTAGGCATGAATTCACCATTATGATCATCCGAGATGACATAATTGACAAAATTTCACTTGGTTTTTTGTCAAACAAATTGCATACCATTGTAACATTTCATTAAAAACTTCACGTATTCTACCCATAATAGCTCAATGTCATATTGATATGTGATACCATTTTATATCATACTCGGACCTACCTCCCTCGGTTATTGCAGCACACCCTTAAAATTTCTCTATTACCCCAATTGAAATTTTACCAATGGCGAGTCCAATTCATTGTCCCGTATCCTTATAACTGATTTAAACATATGCTATAATTGTATACTTCATATTAATTATAATGGTAGCAAAAATAAATCTACATGTACAATAATTTTCCCAAATTACTATAACAAAGATTTAATCACATGCAAAAATCATACTAGGATTCTCATATGATTACACATTTACTCAATCCAACACAAACTTCACATATTATCCACTAAACACATAGAAAGATCATAATATAACGTATATAAAACCATTCTACTCAAGGAGAATAAAAAATTATTGTTTGGTTCTAGCATCACCAATGATATCCAAAAAACTGATTCCATATAATTTGCATCATTGTAAATTACTTTACGCACAAAGTTAGATATTTGTATTCTTCAACTAGAATTCATGGTTGTAACAACCTTAATAAGATTATAAATAATTGTCTTTCCAACAACCACTAACATCTCACTGGAACTTCATCCATTTAGATAAACAATCTTGACACACAACAACAACTATCATAATTAATTCTACACACATAAAGATTTAAAAAAAAAATAAACTTACATGTTAATGAGTGCACTTGGGGAAATAGCTTCAGAGGAGTGATTTTCCTCCTAGACACAAGCACAATGTTGTGTAGGTGCCACTGCCAAGTTAGACAATGAAGCAACAAGGGGGAATTGGTTGCTTGAACACACATTCATAATTGTTGACCCAATTTGCAACATAATTAGACTATGTTATTTTAATATATGCACTCCAAGAACTTCAACCATCTTTCTAACATTGTAGGCCCCTCGTCCTTCTAGCACAATCCCACACATACACCCATTTATTTATTAAATAGTGCCTTCGGAAGTTTACTCTTCCCATTGACTCTATGCAAGAAGACTTCCAATTCAATTTATTTTGTTGAGAGTCCTGGCAATGATTTGGAAACAAGGACATCACTATCCTCAACTCCATGGCTCTTGGCAATGACATGTCTCTCACAACCAACATGGAAATCACCATGCAATCCCACTCATTAGCATGCAAGTTGAAGGAATGGAGAAACAACAACTTCCTCTTCTTCCTGAAGAACGGTCTAGAAAGAAGGAATGATGGATAATAGTTCGACCTAGTATTGTGCAACATAGTCTAGAATAGCGAATAATGATCTTGAAACTCAATCCCAACAAGTTAGAAATCTCTTTCATGCCCATGTGAGGTGGTTGCATGCATGATCAAGAAAGGAAAAGAAACTTCCTAAGATGAAATAACAAATGCCAAGAAGAAGACAATGTGAAAGGTTCCTAAGCTTCCCCTCATTAAAAAGGTTAAGTCACTTTCTCCTTCATTCCCTTCTTGTTGTCTCATTGCCCTATGGTGCTCTTAGGATGTTATTGACCCAAGTACACTTTAAGTTATTAAAATTAAAAATAATTTCAATATAATTCATATGGTGATATACTTACCACACACTTACTATACCAGTTGCACTAGGCCACCACAAGGCTACACCATCTCGCAAGTTTGATGTCTTGCCATTTCATGACAAACCTTTTTTTCTGTAGTTGTAGGAAACAATTGTATGCTTCAAAAACAATAGAAAAAAAATATCTTGAAACAAAACAAGCTAAAAGAATTTGATACACAAGCAAAACTTACAATCGATATGTTGTTCTTGTACTAGTATTTCAAATGAAGTTCGTATTGATAGTTATTTTGGAGGCAACACGTGATAGTATTTGTAAATGAGCCAATTACATACTTATCAGTTGATTTTATGAGGCCACGGAGGTAGTGTCAAGTGCATTCATGTATTAGCTACAAATTGAAGATATGCGCTCAACACTAGGTCTTGATCCTAGTAATATGCAATAGTTTGTATCATCTCCTTCGTACATGTATTTATCTCTAAGTTAAAACTTTGTGATGTGAATATTTATGCCATGTTAAAGAAACAACAAAAAGAGGGGTTATCAAATTGTTGCCAATGTTCACATTTATAGTGAGTTGGCCATGCTTATCAATGAGGTCAACATGTAATAGTTTTTCTTTTGAAGGCGAGTTCATGTTTTTGGAATAGGCAAGGTCTTATAAAACTAAACATCTCCCTCGAAGACATTGGACCTTGGTGTATAAAGTTTAATAATAGATGATAGTCAGACTATTTGTTTTGAAATGAAAGGATACATTTATATTTTTAGTTAGCTTGAATGTGAAATGCAGATATTAGTAGTATAGCATGTGGAATGAAAGGAAGTGGAAGTATTTCAATAAACTGGTTTCATATGATAAACGAATCATATAACTTGGTGATTGTAGAGTTGGTAACATGAAGAGTTTTGTTATGGGAAGTTGGTAACATGCTCAATTATGTATTTAGTTTAGAGGAAGTAATTCTCATCTCTCTTATCTTCATCCTTTTGAGGTGGGTCTGGATCAATGTCAGTGATGGAAGCATATTGTCTTCCTTTCTTCCTGGTTGGACAATTTCTTGCATAGTGTTGATATTTGTCACATTTGAAGCACTGAATCTATGAAACATCTCTTCTTTGATTATGACCTGAAGATGATGGAGTCTTCTCATCTCTAAATGTTTGTCTGAAGTTTCTTTTGAATCTTCCTCCTTTATTTGTATGAAGTGCAAGAGAATGGCTATCATCAGGAGAGTCTTCCACTCCTCTATTTCTAATTCTAAGTTCTTCTTGAGTACAGTCTGTCCACAGACGATCAAAAGTTGGTAATTTTTCTCTTCCACTGATGATTTGAAGAAAAGGTTCCCAGTGTTTTGGAAGATTGTTGAGATTAGATAAGACAAGTTCTTTGTCAGACATAATTTCTCCAATGGCACCTAGCTGATTTTTTATCTCTGATATCTTCATAAAGAAGGTAGCAATTGTATCACCTTTTGTCATTTTTGTACTTTGAAGTTGGCACTTTAAGGTAAGGGCTCTGAGGGTGTTGTCACTTTCAAACATATCTTTCAGTGCTTCATACATTTCATAAGATTTCTTAAGGTTGGAAATACGAGGTAGGAGATGATCTCTTATTGAGTATATGATTATTTTCTTTTCCTTGACATCTTCTTCCCTTCTTATTTCCTTCTCTTCATCGGTAGTTGTTTCTGGTAAGGTCTTTTGTATCACACTCAAAAGATCATCTTCTTCAAGGGTGACCTGAAGCCTTGACTTCCAGGAGATGAAGCTGCTTGATCCATCAAGCCTATCTTCCACTAAGGTTTTGTTCTTCATATTTTCATATTTCTTCACAAACTCTCACCAACTGGACTTAGAGAACCTAATGGCTAGGCTGGTCTAGCAACCTTCAGTTGTGTTGGGCTTATGACTACCAACAATAATATTTGAGAGTGTCATGGGAATACTATTGAGCTGAAACGTTTCTTCAATGAGTTGCAGGAACCCTCAAATCAAAGATTATGCAGACAATTGCAGAATCCTAGAAACCCTAGGGCCAAAAATTCAAAATCCTCGAAATTTCACTTTGAGAGTCTCTAGAGGTGCGTTGAGGGAGGAAGTACACCCTTATCTAAATTTTATCCCCAACATCCAAGTGTAAAGTGTTGAAAAGGACAAATAAGAGAGCGTCATACGGATTCTGCAGAAACCCTAGAGGTCGTACGAAACTGCAGAAGAAGGACGACTTATCTTTTAAATGCTTGTTGTTACAAGGGAAAAACTCTCTATGGCCAAGGGTAAACCACAACAGACAGGTATGACTGCAGAAATCAACTCAATTACAACATGTGCTATATAAACTAATGTGAAATACGAGGAAGAAGCCTACCTCGATCCAATCGTTTGATGTTGTTCCACCGTTGAGCACTTTGACCCAAAGCTTTACACCTGCAAGAAGTTCTCAACAAACAAGTGATGCAAGTATATAGTGAAAATATATAAAATGAGTTAGCACATCAGATAGCACAATCCATTAATAAATATTACAAACATGCCCATGGATAATAATCATATATTTTCAAGATATCGATAGGACAAGAAAGGAGTATTTCTATTAATAATTGATCAACAGAAGTATCGACATTACAGACTTCCGTGTCGGCACGGTTCGAAAACAAGAAACCAAGTTCCTTCCAACTGGGTCTCCACCACTTCAATCCTCCACCAAAGGCAAGCTCATAGCAAAGAGGTAATGAGGTCCGACAATAAGGAAAGATCTTGGGGGATAAACACTGTGTTCAGACTTGAGGGACAAAGGGATGCAGACTCAATATGAAGTAATTTCTTCAGAGTAACTTTTCTCTCAAATTTGAATGCTTTCTCCTTTTTTTCCATAGCTCGAAATTGTGCTCTTATAGCCTCCAGAATGCAACTGAAGGGCCGAGTCGGAACATTTCCAGTATATGGAAGGCCAAAGATCAGAGATCTTCTGTCGTGACATGGAAACCCAACCTCATTTTGTATTTTCTGGCACAAATCCCAATATACGCGAGATGTAGTGGAGCAACAAGCGTATACGCATCTTGCAAAGCAGTTAGGGAGAGTATATGTGGATATATATATATTTTTGGCTTTGGATTTATCAAAAAGGGGTTGATAAGTCTGCATAAGGAAATGGAAAAAGGCCTCTGTGAAAGATAGCAATGGTGAGGAAAATCTTGCTATAATAGATGCCCCCTAATGTATGAGATCAGAGGAGTATGTGTGATGGCTAAAATACATTATAAATAATCGAGAAGTGGAGTGGTAGAGAACCAGCTGAACGAACTCAATTGCTCATTACATGATGTACTGACTTTGCATACATGGTGGCCAAGAATACAATGCAGATCCATGTGAAAAATATACCAACAAGTGTTCATGGCCATGAGTAGGCGAGTATAAATGCGGTTACATGCCAATAGCTATCATAGTCATGAACAAGGCCCAGTGAAACTAGTCTCAAAATCAATTTGAAGATATATGTATACCATGGAGTACAATCTAATCTCCCATGATTGCTGAAGTCAAATAGGTACTGGTCCAATGAAATGGAAGAAACAACTCAGAAAAGATGCATACACAAAGTGATGTCTTCAAGTCTTCAATACAATCTACTAATGGTGCAAGTCTAAATCATGTGAATAAATGAGTTGAGGTCGAACACGATGAGACATTGTTTGATTACCAGTCATTGAGGTATATCGTTAACAAACGTGAGATACCCTACCAATGATGAAAGTAGGTATCAAGGCACTGAGTACATCTCTGCAAATGTGAATAAAGGATCTGGTGTCAAACACTTGAGAGTTCCATTGATCAAAAAACATTGATGTATTCCCATCTGTCAATGGAGAGAGAGCCTGCCACTAATGATTGCAAGCCTCAAGGTACTCATAAAAATCTAGGTATCGTATCCAGAATACATGAGATGAAGTCAATGGAAAGAGACCCACTAAAAGGAGAGCATTAAAGAATCTCTCATCAGTCAGCACGAGGAACAAAGCAGGAGCTTCATGATTTGGTGGAGATCGGACGAAGAACATGTTCACGAACCAACGACCCTGTGCATATTTCACGTGTGCCAAATGCAAGCAGTACACGAAAAAGACCCTTTGAATATAAGCCAATGATGAAAACTGCTAACAAAGGCGAGGAAACCACCAATAAGGCTAATGGCATCCAAGACACTGCACAAATCCCAAAGTGTGAATAGATGTCTTGCCGTTGAACATAAGGGAAACCACCCAATCAATGACCCATGATGAAATGTCGATTCCTGGGTTCAAGGTGACCTACCAATGATGAAAGTAGGGCCAAGGTGCATCATAAGACCAAAGTATCATGTGATTCTGAGACAAACTGAGGGTATGGCCAACATGCAAAGTCAAGATTTCTGAGGAGTGGATGACAGAGGTTGATAGAATTCTTCTGAACAAGAGCATGAGACATACGGTGGACTTCGGTAGCATAGACTTAATAATGTGACAACTAGATGCAGGAGGAATCCATAATGTTCTCTACAATGACTGGAAGTTTAACTAGTCGGTAGAGAAAATTCTGTAACGATATCAGCTTCCTAAGGCCATGCTAAACCCAAAATTATGATGACGCAAGGACTCAATAACTTTGTGCTCTATTCAAAGGCAACACGACTGCTGCCAATTACAATATAATACTCCCTTCTCGCCCGTCTTTTTTTGTTTTTCATAACAAGTGAATGCTATGATACAGAGGAGTGAACGAGTGTTGCAAGTAAGCAAAACTAGTTCCAGCAGTGGAACGTACCTATGCTCAATGTAAGAAAATGCATGCAGGAGATGGACACTCAGGGTGATGTTCCTTCCAGGGTATAGGGTGTCGAATTGCGAAGGATATAAACAAGGCTCTGCTTTGTTGTGGATGCAAACTGCTTGGGCCATGGTTTATAATGCAAAGCGAGAACTGACTAAAGGCTCAATACTGTAGGCAAGGGCATGATATGAAATCACAATTTAATTCCAAAAAATGTCCTTTTTTATATATTTTAGTCTACTTGGTGTGAAAAAGGGGTAAACTTGTGCCAAATAGACGTATTTTCAAATCCAATTTACGAGTGTGAAAAAGACAAGTTCACTTGATGATCTTTTCCATTTTTGATAGCGAGTCGGAAAAGAGCTTAACTAAGACTCGTGATATTTCAAATCCAATTTTAACGAGTGTGAAAGGGACAAATCACTCAGTGATCTTTTCAATTTTTAATAGCGAGTCGGAAAAGAGCTTAACTAAGACTCGTTTTTAGTTCTAATTAACATGTAAAGGGGGAGGCCAAGGTTCCCGTCTCGGCCTTCTGCTGAAAGTCAGTATCCTGCGGAAATCTTGGGAAAGCCCAAATCTCTCCAAGTCGAGGAGGAGAAAGTGCTAACGAAGTACATAGTCTCTGTTATGGTTCGAATAATGTCCCTTAGTGGAACAGACATAGGTGGGGGTATGGGATGTCCCGTCAGGTCGTCCTAGTCGAAGGGGACCTCATCAGAGCTCGGAGGGAGAATGAATCTCTCTTGTTTAGAAGGGGGAAGACTTGGAATGTTGATGACGTGACTAGAGGGTGCATCACTCTTTTTAGGGAGAGTCGTTTTGACCATAAATGGCACAGGCATGGTCACTTTTTCAATTATAGGTTGAAGAGGATGTATGGTAATGGGGGAAGGAGACGCTTCACCCTCTGTGGAGGGGGTGAGGTCAAAGGAAACTCTCGGCGGTGAGACCGTCAGGATCATTAAAGGTGAAGTGGTGTGAGGAGGAACCATGGGTGTCTCAGAGTCTGAAGGGATTTTGGGTGAGCCCCACGCCTCTGGTATCCCGACAGTCACTGAGCACAAGCGATTAAGATGGATTCCTTCACAAGTCCCACAAAGGAATTTAGGCTTATGTCTAAGACATTTAGGTTTTTCGATGGGACTGCTCGAGGAAAGATAGTCGTCTCCTGTATGATAAATAGGAATCGAAGATGTGACATGGCTATGATCCAGGGTGAAAAGGATGGTGCCCCCAACATAATTGGCAGAGGTTGGAAGTGATTTGTCGACATGATTTGTAGAAAGTGTCGACTCATCTCTGACATGACTAGCAGAGGTGGGCGAAGGTGCACTGGTGTGGCTTACAGTGGTTGGGCTAGTGATAGATTGTGGAATTTGATTCCAAGGTCCTGGAAAAGATTGATTCTGAAACATTGTAGGCCAGAAAGGATCCTGGTATACTCCCTGTCCTAGCCCAGAAACATGGTGGTTTATGCCAAGGTGGTTTGAAGAGGTCTAGACGGGCATCATCACTGAGGTCTGCAAAGAGACCAAGGTAGGATAAGAATTATTCGAGTGAGGATATATGTTGCCCTCTTGTGAGGGTTTCCCATAAGGAGGGTAGCCCAAATTATAAAATTGATTCTCCCCATACGGAAGACCTGGGGGTACTTGAGGACCTAGTGTAGAAAAAGTGTTTAAAGGGACCAACATGGCAGATGAAAGATACATGGGTGGTGTGTAATAAGCACCCATATGAGCACTGGATCCTGAAAGAGCATATCTAGGATTGGATCCATAAGGTGGAAGGTTCCAACCTCCCATGGGAACACGACTCATATCAAACGAAGAAGTGGGCATGGGAGTGATGGTGCCCCCGGGTCCAATGCTAGGATTCATATAAGTAGACTAGGGAGGGGGTTGCATGTGGGAAGGCATATCAATAGAAAAATGACTAGAGACCCAAGGTGTGGATTGAGCGTTGTAATCGTGCATACCATTGTAAAAAATAGAAGGGTCTAGCCCCATGAAATGAGGAGGCATCATGGGGGGGGTAGCGGTGAATGGAGGAGTAAAAGGAACTCCGCTATCCATGATAATGAAACCAAAAACCAGAGTCCTAGGACCAATTAGTAATCAAAGAGCATACCAAAAAGTCAAACGACCAATATGGATGCAAACGGGCTAAAGTGGTTGAGTGGCCTCCCTTGATAAAGAAGGTATGCCTCGTCCAGGAGGGACCTGAGACTCCTTGCTAAAGTTTGGAGGTAACAAAATCAGTTATAAGGGCCCTTGTAGGCTTAACAAACAGTCGGTTAGATCCCCCCGGAGAGGTAATCTTCCATAAAGGTTGTGTGTTTTCCGATCCCTATCTGACCCATGATACAAGCAGAATAACCCCTACAAGTAACCTATGAGAAACCTAAGTCAAGCAACTAATCAACCATTATATAACTGATGCACAGGAGAACAGTCGTAAGTTTGGATTACCGTATGGGCAGGGTAACAAAGCCCGAAACCTTCAAAGTACTGCCTCTCATTGAGGTATGGATACTAGCAAGATCCCCAAATACGAATACATCCACAGAAATATCTCTGATTCTAGGTGAGTATCTAGGGGTTATCCCTTCAACAAACTTCGCGCGACCTCATGCTTAACTCCGGTGTGAGCGGAGCCTCCTGATATTACCAATTATACAATGGATTTCTCAAATCCCTATCTCAGACACATATGTTGATTTAATTGCCTTGGAGAAGTTTACTCACAAAATCCTATTCCAAGGCACTAAATCTTAGGCTAGTTTGTGCACCCTAAACAATAAAATCGTAACTAAACAATTTTAGTTTAAAGCGTAAATTTTATTGTTCGTGATTACTCAAAAAGGTATGGAAATGAAGCTCATGGTGTTATGACTCTGCATAAAAATAAAAATAGATATAATGCAAAGCCTAACTTTAACATTTCAGTGAATGATATGCTAAATAAAAATAGTGCAATCTTCAATTTTAACTTTGCAACTCAGAATTAAAATGCGATCTTTCACTAAATGTGCTAAGCTAATGGTAAAGGTTCCAAGAAAAAAATACCAACCAATGCAAAATACCTATATTTTTTTTGTATTTTCAATATATTAAAAATAAAATGCATGGACTGATAGGCGACTTGATATATAACTTCTACTGTGTATAAAAGCAATCATTCGAGCAGAATACCAAGCAGCTAAGCAGACAACCCAACTACCAAGGACAAATAAAAAACGGAAAACAAAGAGAAAGATGTCGCCCAAAAATTCAACTCCAAATAGGTTTCCTATCATCCCAGATAATCTCAACAGGCACCACAGAGACCTAAGAAGGCTCAGTGATCCTCAAAACCTACCCAACAGTCACTAAACCAAGCAAGCAAGCAAGGGGAAGTGGTATACGCGAATGTTCAAGAGAAAAGGGCATATACAAACCTCTTGCAATGGGAAAACAAGCGTGTATACGCGGCTATCAGGGAAAAAAGGGCGTATATCTTTTAAAAAAGGCTAGGCAAGGGTAAAAGGATGAAAAACTCAGACCCAGAGTGAACATAATCTGTCCAACATAGACTCAATATAGACTCAATATGAAGTAATTTCTCCAGAGTAACTTTGCTCTCAAAGTTGAATGCTTTCTCCTCTTTTTCCATAGCTCAAAATTGTTCTCTTATAGCCTCCAGAATGCAACTAAAGGGCCAAGTCGGAACATTTCCAGTATATGGAAGGCCAAAGATCAGATATCTTATGTCGTGATATGGAAACCCGACCTCATTTTGTATTTTTTGGCACAAATCCCGATATACGCGAGCTGTAGTGGAGCAGCAAGTGTATACGCATCTTGCAAAGCAGTTAGGGAGTGTATATGTGGAAAATATTGGCTCTGGATTTATCAAAAAGGGGTTGATAAGTCTGCATAGGGAAATGGAAAAAGGCCATCTATGCAAGATAGAAATGGTGAGGCAAATCTTGCTATAACACTTGTGCAAGGGTTCTTCAAGACCTATGATCTGATACCATGTTGATTTTTCAATAAGATAGGCTTAAGCATGAAGTTCATTTCATTTTATCATTTTACTTAAACCATAAACAATTTATTGCAGCAACCAAGATCACAAGAATAAACACCATGCACAAGTACACAAGAAGTATCCTGGGAAACCCTTCTCAACAAGGGAAGAAAACACAACCAATCCTTTGCTATATTCTTCAAGAGAAATACCTTCACCACCATAAATACCTAGCACACAAAAGGGTGCTCACAAATCCTAGAAACCTAGCACACAAGAGAGGGGTGCACTTTTCCCAAGAACAAGTGTTTGCTGAAATTTCCAAACTCACACTTGTGATATGATTCCTCAATGGGGAATTTACCTTTATTTATATTAGACTGAACCTGTTAACAGAAGTTTCTATTGACACAACAGGGCTGACCTCAATAAATTATAATATAATAAATAATTAATATATTAATTATCTTTTACATTAATTGTCTTTCACTTTATGGTGGGGGCGACTTGTACCCTTTACATCACAAATAGGGGCACAGGTAAGTTTGACTCTTGAAAAATATATCAAGGAATCTCATACACCCACTAGTGCTCAACCAATAAGGGCACATCCATCTGTGCTCAACCATAGGGATGCCCACATCTCTATCTCACTGTGTCTCAAAAGAGAACCACACTCACTAGTGCTTATCCACTAGGATCACGTTCACCTGTGCTCAGCCACAGGCACGTCCAACTCAACATATCTTCTTTCTCACTGTGTTATAGAGGAGAATCATTTGGAGCATCTTCTTTCTCAACTCTTTGCTCAGAGGAGGCTAATACATCATTTCATTTATGTCTCAGAACGATGCACCCAACTCATGGGATTTTCCACACGTTCCCCTGTGCTCAGCCACAAGCACGTCCAACTCAACAGATCTCCTTTCTCATTGCGTTACACAGGAGAATCATCTAGAGTATCATCTCAACTCTCTGAACATAGGAGGTCAACACAACATTCTAATTTTGTCTCAGATAGGAACCAAACACCCATCTCATGGGCACACCCAACTCATGGGCTCTCTCTTAGGTCTGTGTCCTGGAGGATGTCTCGCGCGGCTGTAATCATCAACAAGGAAGAGACTAAGAAGTTGAAATTTTCTGATTTACTTAGTAATGTTTTAGTGTTTACTAAAGTAATACCATATATCATTGGAAGTAATTACCACTTGCGGAAAATTGTGCTTGTCTAATTTAAGACTAGAAAATCAACATGGTTAGCCATATGACATCGAGTATATGATGGATGTGTGTTGGTAGCCATATGAGACACTTTCTCATGTTGCTTGATACCCTTCTATCCATATGATTATTTCCCATGCAACATCTATGGGTTGAAGAGTACGTAATATGGATGTGAAGACAACCTTTCTCAATGGAGAGATTGAGGAAGAAGTATACATCGAGCAACCAAATGGTTTCATGATACATGAGAAGGAGTCTCATGTGTGCAGGTTGAAGAAGGCCCTGCATGGACTCAAGCAGGAACCTCGAGCTTGGTATGCGAGGATTGATGGACACCTTATGAGTTTGGGCTTCAACAAAAGTGTTTTTGATCCCAACCTATACTACAATATTGTTAATAGCGAGTCCCTGATTTTGGTCCTCTATGTTGATGATTTATTCCTCACTAGTACAAAGAGCCTTATTTTTGAATGAAAGTATGCGTTGGCCTCTGATTTTGAGATGAAGGACCTTGGTATGATGCACTACTTCTTGGGACTAGAGGTGTGGCAGAGAACTAGTGAGTTATTTCTGAATTAGGGGAAGTACACAGTTGATATATTGAAGAAGTTTGGGATGTTGAACTGGAAGCTTGTGGCTACACCAATGGTGATAAATCTGAATAAAATAAGTGTGTGTTCTTTGGATTATGATGAAATTGATTCGACTCTGTACAAACAATTGATTGGATCATTAATGTATGTAGTTAACACCAGACCAGATATTTGTTATGCAATGAGTACACTTAGCCAGTTTATGAGTCAGTGGAGACAGACACACTGGATTGTTGTGAAGCATGTGTTGAGATACCTGTGAGGCATAGTTGGACATGGTGAGAGATATACTTCCAGTATTGACATGAGATTGCAGGTATATACTGACCCCGATTGGGAAGGGAGCACAATGGATAGGAAGAGAACCTATGGGTGTTGCTTCACTTTGGGATCTGCCATGGTTTCTTAGTGTAGTAGGAAACAAAATTTTTTGGCCTTGAGCACCGCAAAAGTAGAGTACATTGCATTGAGTGTGGCAGTCCACGAAGTAGTGTGGATTCACAAGCTCCTTTCATATTTATTTGGACATGTGTTGGATTCCACTGTTATTCTGAGACATGGTCTAGAGGAAGTACTGGTGCAATACCTTCCTATAGATGAGCAGGTTGCTAATGTTCTTACCAAACTATGAAGAAGTTTGAGTACTTCCATGATAGACTTGGCATGGAAAATAGTGCTTCCCTCGCTGAGAGGGAGTTTTGATGTTTGCAGTGTCTTGAGACATTCTCCAGATCATACTCCTCTGTGACTGAGTTGAGTTGATTTGTGAGGACACTTATCCGAGAAGGGATAAGTGGGTTTGGGCTTATTCGAGAAGGGATAAGTGTGTTGATATGTGCGGAAAATTATCCGAGAAGGGATAGCCCAATGTCCCTTGTGGAGAGAACATGATGACACGTCCCATGTGGAGAGCACATGAGGACATGTCAAGGGAGATGACCTTGACATCACACACTATGGAGAGTTGACCCTTGTGTTTCTAGAGTGAGTAGCCTCTAGAAGTCCACAAGGGAGTGCCATGTGTGATAGACACTCTCCATATCGTACTCCTTTGTGAATTGAGTTGAGTTGATCTGTGAGGACACTTATATGAGAAGGGATAAGTGGGTTTGGGATTATATCCCAACATCCCTTATGCATAGCACATGAGGACATGTCCCTTATGGAGAGCACATGAGGACATGTCGAAGGAGTTTACCTTGACATCACACACTATGGGGAGTTGGCCCTAGTGTTTCTAGAGGGAGTAGCCTCTAGAAGACCACATGGGAGTTCCATGTGTGACATAAATTTTGATACTACAATGGTTGTGTACCACTAATGGAGACTGTGTGTCTCTAGACAGTATTTGTATACTACTACAATGGTTTTTTACCATTGGCAGTGATTGTGTGTCACTAGACAATAGTTGTCTGCTACTAGCAATGGTTGTGTACTAATGTGGAAAGATACCTCCCTAGCTAAAGGGGAGTGTTGATGTTTCAGCATTGGCCCAACCTTCTCCTAGATTGGGTTACAAACCAAGGGAGATAGGATACATTTATCATAAAGGTGCACTCGTGGTAAATGGGCCCAGGTGTATTCCTTCCTTGATCATGACAAGGAATAATATGGACTCGAGGTGCTTGAAGTGCTTTCCACATGTCAGTTAGCATCCGACTGACATTCACTCACAAGTGTGTACCTGTGGTGAAAGATCCTGGTGTGGTCTTTGTCTTAGTCATGGTGATTTGACAAGGAATGATAAAGACTCAAGATGTTATATGCTATTACATGCAGACCTAGAGTGGGCCTAATCTCAGAGAGAGTCAATTGGCTTAGAGGGAGAGGTGTAGAAGGAGTTTCTCCTCAATTCAGGTGGGAGAGAGATGTCTCCCAAGACTGATAGATAGGTGTCATGAGTCTAGGGTCAAGTTTGTATACTTCAGAGAAAAGCTTGGCATGATGCAGAATGTCTCCCTCGTTGAGAGGGAGTCTTAATGTTTGGACAACATCGGAAGACATTCTCTAAGATTAATAATTAATAATATAATTATTTATTATTAAATACTATATATAATAAGTAAATGATAGTAATAAATAGTTATTGATTATCCAAGGGATGCATCCATTCATGGATGGTCACCATATGTTCCCTATATATGGAACACTCATCATTATAATAATATATCGACCATATCTCATATGAAGAAAAACAACAAATATAACACATAATACACACTCTCCATAATTCATACATATTAAAAAAATATGAAAAAATATAACCACTATATATACATCAAAGCAAAACAAAGTAGATATATATAAAAAAGAAAGTTTGAATCATTACA
>JASDQU010682318.1:0-12396 GCA_032191745.1 Picea mariana | reverse complement strand
ACAATCTTTTATGGGCAATCTTCAAATATCTTCCAACCCAATACCATCCCATCCTATAAAAAGGTTTTCAAAGATGCTCCCCCATTCACCCATGCGAAAGCAATCTATAAATTTTATCTTAAGGGTAAAGATTGGGACAAGAGCCTTTGATGGAAAATGGGTGTATGAGGCTAACCCGTCGGGATACTGAACAAGTCTTCTGGCAGCGGGTACCAGCCTGTGGTATACTAGGCAAACCCATCAGCGTACTGAACGGGTTTGTGGGAAATGGGGCATTCTTCTTGGGAAGGATATTTCTTAGATGTCAAAATTTCCCAATCAGAGTACTGAACAGGGTTCCTGGCAATGGGTTTTGATTTTGATGTCTTTTATTATGCCTAATCTATATTTGTCCGTATGAACAATATACTTGTGTAAATTGTTAAGAAGAAGCATGCATGGTTGAAAAAAAGGATAATGAACCTCATCTAATTTCCATTTGAGAATGTACGTAAGATGGTCTTAAGACCCCATATTTCATACATAGGATGTCATTTTCCTAGAGGTGGGACCCATAAGTGTAGGAGTCTAATACACTCAAATGAGAACTTTATCAATATCACTTGAGTGACATAGATTATTTGAGAAATTAAACAGGGATGATTGGTTTCCTATTGGTTTCTCATTTATTAAAGACCATGTATCTCCTCATGTTCTCTTGTTTAAGGATAAGAGGAAAAACCCCCCTTCAAAATTTACATGGTTCCCGAAGCATACAACTGTTAATGATTGATGAAATCGTATATAATAAGTAATTTAGAAATTTCCTTTATGTTGTTAATACTTTAAAATAATTTTCATTTCCGAATTTACAAGCATGAATACAATTTAATTTTGGTTGTTTCTTTAAGCATGGCATCAATGTATATTCCTTCTCTCATAATAACAGTATTGGTTTAATTTCTTTTAGATTTTTCTGTTCCGGTATTGCTGCTACAGAAATCAGTAGGTTCCTGTACCAACAATACAGAAATTTAAATACTTTTTGAGGGTACTTTTTGCGGGATATTTTCAGCAGCTTTTAGCTCTGACATACTTCATTTCCCTCCTTTAGATAACATGCATCGGTTGCACATAGTCGTCTTTTAGCTTGCAACAATTTGGTATACTAATAAGAGTTTGCATGAGGGCATGCAAACCAATAGGCGTGGGGGAGAGAGAGACATAAGGAATCTCAACAGATCAACATTCATCAACACTCTCTCTTAGATATCCACCAGTTCATAGCCTTTCCCCACTTCATCTTCAAATTTCAGCAGTCTACATCATGATTTTGCAAACATTTCATCATGTTCTGCTAGTTTCCACTTCAACGTGCATTAGAGTGAAAAGAAAGGGTAACTTGAGGTAAAACTGGTACAAATCTTTTTAATTTACTAAGAACGTGGAAAACATGATGCATAACCACTATTACCCACTCCACACTCCACTATGCATTATCACAACTACTCCATAAAGCATTCTTAAGCCATCTCAAAGAGGATGAAGTCATTGTTTCCTATCCAAGGAAAGAACCACAAAGTAAATATTGGTCTTAAAATTAATGTCCAAGTTCATACGGCCACCATCACCAACATTTTATAAACCATTATCCATATGCACACCATTCACCATCACTCTGATACCTCATCCATTGCTTGTCCTCCATTTTTATGATAATTTTGTTTCTCTATTTTGAAATCAATCTGTGGCATTTTCCAAAGTGTCATTTCACAAGAACCAACACTTACACAAAAGAAACAATGTCACATAAATATATAAGCAGAGTATCATAAGTTCTTCACCTTGTTTGTATGACGACATGCAAATCCTTGGGTTTGGGGGTACTTTGAGCTCCAGTTTTTTCATACTTTCCTCCATAAAAATACAATCATCATTAAACTTTCTCCCCGCATTTCGTCAATAATATATCGTTAATTACACCATAAACCTCCATTATCTCTTGTTATTCATCCTATGTGGTTAATACATAGTTTTCCATATTTTTAGTGATTAAAAGTATGATTATACAATAGTTTTGTCGATGATGGTTTAATCCTATGTTTCTGTGTCCAAGCAACATGTTCTGTACTGTTCAGGTTCTGATATATGCATTGTCCATGTTCCGGTACCTGTATTGTTCATGTTCTGGTACTCACATGATTGCAGGTCATCTGATACTACAAGTCATCCAGTACCAGAAGGTTCTACAGTCAACCGGTACTTGCACAGTCATCTGGTACCCACAATCCATGTCATACAATACTCTGCAGTGGTCCGGTACTACCTTTGCATTCATCCGGTACTAGCTCCCTGCTTTTTTGGTACCAGCTTCATCTGCTACCAGATTGTGCCTATTCTGGTACTAGCTCCATCCGATACTACCATCGCATTGATCCGATACCCATAGTAGTGATTGTGTTCATCCGGTACTAAACCCCTTCCTACAAGATTCTGGTACCAACTGTTCTAATCCAGTACCAACTGTTCTAATCCGGTACCAACTATGCTAATCTGGTACTAGAAATAATTCAAAATTTTGGAAAGCTTCTAAAGGAAAATCGGGTACATGGGTTTTGTTCAGAATGATGTTTTCATGCGGACTGTGAGTCAGAAATCACCCAGCTCACACGTGTGGACCTCCATCTCAGGGGGAATGATTATGCCAAAATTAACAACAAAACTCAAACTACCAACTTTCGCCTCGATTTGCATGCACTTGACAACATATCTTGCAAAACAGAAAAATGGGTTCTTAGAAATATCATCTAGCTACATAACCCACTAACTGTTTTCTAAATTTCGAATTAGTTGGAAAGATATGGGTGGATCCATAACTCGAATCTGCCATAATTGCAATAAAACCCAGATTTTTGAGGATTTTATCTAAAATTGTAAATTTGAAATCTGAGCATTGGGATTCGGTCCCATCTAATTCTCAATGATTATTCATGTATAAATAAGCCTCATAGGGCTATGATAAAGATAAATTATTTTCATGAAGTTTTTGTAAGTAAAATGTTTGTTCTTGTGAGGGAGCTTTAAAGAGTTAATTGCCATGTAAAAACTGAGTTTTTGATCAAAATGGAGAATTGACTGTTGCTGATTCACTACGCATCTCCTTGGCTTGATCTGATCTTTCTCAGCAGTGCTAGCCATTTGGGAATGGCCCCTCAGTGTGGGTAAGCATTGCTATGTTCAATTTATTTAGTTTTAGTCCATTATATTTTCATTTTATTGTATGGTGTGTTGTCTAATTAGTTTTCTCTTTAATTTTAGTTTTAGTTCTTATTCAATATTAATAAGACTCAAGATTCATTCTTCATATGTGTGCATATTTATTCCAATTTTATAACACCACTTTGTTGTTTTACACAATTGAAGCTTTTTTTACTCCTTTGAACATTGTTGACACTTGATTCATGTGACAGTTATATAATCCATTTCCGCACTGTCTTGGCATCAAGAATCTGGTTGGCATAAACAATATGTTTGTGGTATCATTGCTTGAAGAGCTGATCAGTATTTGCACCTCTGTTATATGACAAAAATCTGCTCTTAGTAACATTTATAAAGTCACTTTTGAACAATGGATTTGATCCCTGCTCATGAGATTTGAAACACATGGTGTATATCATTTCCTTTTATTGAATCTGCGTTCTTGAAACATAACAGTACAATATCTCATATCACTGATATATTTACTGTGATTTCTATATCAATGTTGGTTCATGGATTAATAAGTCTATCATGTTCAAGTTTCAGACTTTGGGTTCAGGTTCTGGATAAGACGATTCTTTAGTGATTATTGTTGACATTCATTGTCTTATTATCACAAACATACAACACATGTACCTTGAAGCCCGATGTAATCATGTGATTCTTAAATATTGTTTCATGCATTGATATGCAGAGTATGTTGGCATCCATTGAACACGGAAAATACAAGGTGTATTTCTCATTTTCCAATCTTGTCATTAATCGAATATTCATTATTCTTTTATGCATTTTCATGTAGAGTCCACTCTTATTGTTGACACTTGTAACCATTTGAATAATTGTTCTTGAGATCCAATTTTAGATTAATTTTTCTTATTGGTCATTATTAGTTTGCTTTCATTGTGATTTGGATTTCCCATTAATTTATTTCTTGTCATTTGAATTCATTTTCATATGGTTGTTTCTTTCATTGCATTTAAGTGTGGATCCACTATAAGAAATAATCATTGAAGGACAAAAAAAATTAAGTATGCTACTCAAGATTAATCACATGAACATCACCATGAGTGCATGAACGATTGTGATCTAAGCCTTTATAGCACTAAGTTATTCTTACGTCCCAGTGATGAATCTTTAGTGTTAATTTCCTGCAGTGTGGGTTTGAAGATTGTTTTGTTCGCCTTAGAATAGGATAGACTAGGCTCTGATCTTGCGTTTCCTAGGCCTGCACCTCAAAGCTTATGAGCCCTGATTGATAATTAAATGTGGTAATTAATAGTGCATATATTTAGCCCCAAACATTTTGGCGTCGTTGTCAGGGAGGTGCTAAAGGGATTAGAGCATAGGTAGGTTGCTTTTATTTCTCCAAAGCCTTGATTGTTCCTTTCATGAGAGTGTTTTTCTTTTCATGTAAGCGTGTTTATTTTCATGCAGTTGTGGTGTGCTTTTAAGGAGGACCTAAGGGCAGAGAGAAGATAGTAAGACATGAGGGAAGAACCCACGCATCCACTTTAGTGGGGTTACTCCAAAGTTAGGTTGTCCTCTTCCTTTTAGTAGTTAGAATTTGTGTTTTATTAGCATTAGCCATTTTGTTATATATATGAGAAGAGAAGCTAACTTGTGTGAACAGATAACTTGGTGACAGTAGGGTCCTAGTAGCACGGTGGCGCTTCAAGTATATAATTGGTTCACTTACATTTTCTTTTAGTTTGCTTCTTTATATTTCTTTAGGATTTAAAAAAATAAAATTGGGCACTGTAAGAACCCCCTCCCCTCTACACTAATCCATGTGTAAAACAGGACCCATAAACCAACAACAAGGACTCAAATATGATCAAGAGTTTGGAAGAACTCTCTCCATCCTAGCAACAGCTGGGATCTCAATCTCTGTCTTGCAAAAAGAACAAATATTGACAGTAGTAAAGAACCTATCTGCCTCTCCGGAAGTGATAGAAAAACAAGATTTCCATGAGGTACATCCACAAGAAGATCTAAAAGCCTTTCGTAATCACTCTTTCCAACCTATAGGAGAGACTAAAGAATCATGGACCACATTCGATGGAGAGCCACCATTAGAACCTAAGATGGAGGAGTTCTTGACATGCATATCGCCAGATCCAATATGCATCGAGGAGACAAACCATCCGAAAGAAGATRATMTGCRTGGMATGATAGAGGGAGACATGCATAGTGATATAAATGAGGAAGTGAACCARGAACATGAAGATTACATTGAASATTGGTTCTAGACAACAACAAGATTGAAGCACAACTCTCTTTTTCAACAASTCTKCACATCATCATCAAAGCCAGTTGGTTCTTCGTATTCTGGTATACATTAAAKCTTATCTTKCAAACCMGAGTATGAAWGTRTTTCTACACCTATTATGCACATGGTTACATTGGAAATATTCTTACACGTGAAATTTAATTTCTTGTTCTTAGATAGGATAGAGTAAAAGTTGCATGTTAGTTAACCTAGTTCTAAATAAATGCAACATCTTTTCATGTTTMTTTKMAAAKAAACATGAAAAGATGTTGCATTTATTTAGAACTAGGTTAACTAACATGCAACTTTTACTCTATCCTATCTAAGAACAAGAAATTAAATTTCACGTGTAAGAATATTTCCAATGTAACCATGTGCATAATAGGTGTAGAAAYACWTTCATACTCKGGTTTGMAAGATAAGMTTTAATGTATACCAGAATACGAAGAACCAACTGGCTTTGATGATGATGTGMAGASTTGTTGAAAAAGAGAGTTGTGCTTCAATCTTGTTGTTGTCTAGAACCAATSTTCAATGTAATCTTCATGTTCYTGGTTCACTTCCTCATTTATATCACTATGCATGTCTCCCTCTATCATKCCAYGCAKATYATCTTCTTTCGGATGGTTTGTCTCCTCGATGCATATTGGATCTGGCGATATGCATGTCAAGAACTCCTCCATCTTAGGTTCTAATGGTGGCTCTCCATCGAATGTGGTCCATGATTCTTTAGTCTCTCCTATAGGTTGGAAAGAGTGATTACGAAAGGCTTTTAGATCTTCTTGTGGATGTACCTCATGGAAATCTTGTTTTTCTATCACTTCCGGAGAGGCAGATAGGTTCTTTACTACTGTCAATATTTGTTCTTTTTGCAAGACAGAGATTGAGATCCCAGCTGTTGCTAGGATGGAGAGAGTTCTTCCAAACTCTTGATCATATTTGAGTCCTTGTTGTTGGTTTATGGGTCCTGTTTTACACATGGATTAGTGTAGAGGGGAGGGGGTTCTTACAGTGCCCAATTTTATTTTTTTAAATCCTAAAGAAATATAAAGAAGCAAACTAAAAGAAAATGTAAGTGAACCAATTATATACTTGAAGCGCCACCGTGCTACTAGGACCCTACTGTCACCAAGTTATCTGTTCACACAAGTTAGCTTCTCTTCTCATATATATAACAAAATGGCTAATGCTAATAAAACACAAATTCTAACTACTAAAAGGAAGAGGACAACCTAACTTTGGAGTAACCCCACTAAAGTGGATGCGTGGGTTCTTCCCTCATGTCTTACTATCTTCTCTCTGCCCTTAGGTCCTCCTTAAAAGCACACCACAACTGCATGAAAATAAACACGCTTACATGAAAAGAAAAACACTCTCATGAAAGGAACAATCAAGGCTTTGGAGAAATAAAAGCAACCTACCTATGCTCTAATCCCTTTAGCACCTCCCTGACAACGACGCCAAAATGTTTGGGGCTAAATATATGCACTATTAATTACCACATTTAATTATCAATCAGGGCTCATAAGCTTTGAGGTGCAGGCCTAGGAAACGCAAGATCAGAGCCTAGTCTATCCTATTCTAAGGCGAACAAAACAATCTTCAAACCCACACTGCAGGAAATTAACACTAAAGATTCATCACTGGGACGTAAGAATAACTTAGTGCTATAAAGGCTTAGATCACAATCGTTCATGCACTCATGGTGATGTTCATGTGATTAATCTTGAGTAGCATACTTAATTTTTTTTGTCCTTCAATGATTATTTCTTATAGTGGATCCACACTTAAATGCAATGAAAGAAACAACCATATGAAAATGAATTCAAATGACAAGAAATAAATTAATGGGAAATCCAAATCACAATGAAAGCAAACTAATAATGACCAATAAGAAAAATTAATCTAAAATTGGATCTCAAGAACAATTATTCAAATGGTTACAAGTGTCAACAATAAGAGTGGACTCTACATGAAAATGCATAAAAGAATAATGAATATTCGATTAATGACAAGATTGGAAAATGAGAAATACACCTTGTATTTTCCGTGTTCAATGGATGCCAACATACTCTGCATATCAATGCATGAAACAATATTTAAGAATCACATGATTACATCGGGCTTCAAGGTACATGTGTTGTATGTTTGTGATAATAAGACAATGAATGTCAACAATAATCACTAAAGAATCGTCTTATCCAGAACCTGAACCCAAAGTCTGAAACTTGAACATGATAGACTTATTAATCCATGAACCAACATTGATATAGAAATCACAGTAAATATATCAGTGATATGAGATATTGTACTGTTATGTTTCAAGAACGCAGATTCAATAAAAGGAAATGATATACACCATGTGTTTCAAATCTCATGAGCAGGGATCAAATCCATTGTTCAAAAGTGACTTTATAAATGTTACTAAGAGCAGATTTTTGTCATATAACAGAGGTGCAAATACTGATCAGCTCTTCAAGCAATGATACCACAAACATATTGTTTATGCCAACCAGATTCTTGATGCCAAGACAGTGCGGAAATGGATTATATAACTGTCACATGAATCAAGTGTCAACAATGTTCAAAGGAGTAAAAAAAGCTTCAATTGTGTAAAACAACAAAGTGGTGTTATAAAATTGGAATAAATATGCACACATATGAAGAATGAATCTTGAGTCTTATTAATATTGAATAAGAACTAAAACTAAAATTAAAGAGAAAACTAATTAGACAACACACCATACAATAAAATGAAAATATAATGGACTAAAACTAAATAAATTGAACATAGCAATGCTTACCCACACTGAGGGGCCATCCTCAAGTGGCTAGCGCTACTGAGAAATATCAGATCAAGCCAAGGAGATGCGTAGTGAATCAACAACAGTCAATTCTCCATTTTGATCAAAAACTCAGTTTTTACATGGCAATTAACTCTTTAAAGCTTCCTCACAAGAACAAACATTTTACTTACAAAAACTTCATGAAAATAATTTCTCTTTATCATAGCCCTATGAGGCTTATTTATACATGAATAATCATTGGGAAGTGGATCGGACCGAATCCCAATGATCAGATTTCAAATTTACAATTTTAGATAAAATCCTCAAAAATCTGGGTTTTATTGCAATTTGGGCAGATTTGATTTATGGATCCACCCTTATCTTTCCAACTAATTCGAAATTTAGAAAACGGTAAGTGGGTTATGTAGCTAAACGATATTTCTAAAAACCCATTTTTTGGTTTTGCAAGATATGTTGTCAAGTGCATGAAAATCGAGGCGAAAGTTGGTAGTTTGAGTTTTGTTGTTAATTTTGGCATAATCATTCCCCCTGAGATGGAGGTCCACACGTGTGAGCTGGGTGAATTTTGACTCACAGTCCGCATGAAAACATCATTCTGGACAAAACCCATGTACCCAATTTTCCTTTAGAAGCTTTCCAAAATTTTGAATTATTTCTAGTACCGGATTAGCATAGTTGGTATCGGATTAGAACAGTTGGTACTGGATTAGAACAGTTGGTACCAGAATCTTGTAGGCAGGGGTTTAGTACCAGATGAACACAATCACTACTATGGGTATCAGATCAATGCGATGGTAGTATCAGATGGAGCTAGTACCGGAATAGGCACAATCTGGTAGCAGATGAAGCTGGTACCGGAAAAGCAGAGAGCTGGTACCGGATGAATGCAAAGGTAGTACCGGACCACTGCAAAGTATTGTATGACATGGATTGTGGGTAACGGATGACTGTGCAAGTACCGGTTGACTGTAGAACCTTCTGGTACCGGATGACTTGTAGTATCAGATGACCTGTAATCATGTGAGTACCAGAACATGAACAATACAGGTACCGGAACATGGACAGTGCATATATCAGAACCTGAATAGTACATAACATGTTGCTTCGACACAGAAACATAGGATTAAACCATCATCGACAAAACTATTGTATAATCATCCTTTTAATCACTAAAAATATGGAAAACTATGTATTAACCACATAGGATGAATAACAAGAGATAATGGAGGTTTATGGTGTAATTAACGATATATTATTGACGAAATGCGGGGAGAAAGTTTAATGATGATTGTATTTTAATGGAGGAAAGTATGACAAAACTGGAGCTCAAAGTACCCCCAAACCCAAGGATTTGCATGTCGTCATGCAAACAAGGTGAAGAACTTATGATACTCTGCTTATATATTTATGTGACATTGTTTCTTTTGTGTAAGTGTTGGTTCTTGTGAAATGACACTTTGGAAAATGCCACAGATTGATTTCAAAATAGAGAAACAAAATTATCATAAAAATGGAGGACAACCAGTGGATGAGGTATCAGAGTGATGGTGAATGGTGTGCATATGGATAATGGTTTATAAAATGTTGGTGATGGTGGCCGTATGAACTTGGACATTAATTTTAAGACCAATACTTACTTTGTGGTTCTTTGCTTGGATAGGAAACAATGACTTCATCCTCTTTGAGATGGCTTAAGAATGCTTTATGATGTACAAAGAGAAGACACTATAGATGTTGTTTTGTATTTGTATACCACATATTTCCTTTTCATTACTTGGTCTTATAACCAGAGTATATTATTCATTATGACAAGTGGAGTGAATATGGAGGGTTTATTGAGTAGTTGTGATAATGCATAGTGGAGTGTGGAGTGGGTAATAGTGGTTATGCATCATGTTTTCCACATTCTTAGTAAATTAAAAAGATTTGTACCAGTTTTACCTCAAGTTACCCTTGCTTTGAACTCTAATGCACGTTGAAGTGGAAACTAGCAGAACAGGATGAAATGTTTGCAAAATCATGATGTAGACTGCTGAAATTTGAAGATGAAGTGGGGAAAGGCTGTGAACTGGTGGATATCTAAGAGAGAGTGTTGATGAATGTTGATCTGTTGAGATTCCTTATGTCTCTCTCTCCCCCACGCCTGTTGGTTTGCATGCCCTCATGCAAACTCTTATTAGTATACCAAATTGTCGCAAGCTAAAAGAGGACTATGTGCAACCGATGCATGTTAACTGAAGGAGGGAAATGAAGTACCCTCAAAATATCCCACAAAAAGTACCCTCAAAAAGTATTTAAATTTATGTATTGTTGGTACAGGAACCTACTGGTTTCTGTAGCAGCAATACCGGAACAGAAAAATCTAAAACAAATTAAACCAATACTGTTATTATGAGAGAAGGCATATACATTGATGCCATGCTTAAAGAAACAACCAAAAATTAAACTGTATTCATGCTTGTAAATTCGGAAATGAAATTTATTTTAAAGTATTACAAACATAAAGGAAATTTCTAAATTACTTATTATATACGATTTCATCAATCATTAACAGTTGTATGCTCAAGGAACCATGTAAATTGTGATGGGGTATTTTTCCTCTTATCCTTAAACAAGAGAACATGAGGAGATACGTGGTCTTTAATAAATGAGAACCTGATAGGAAACCAATCATCCCTGTTTAATTTCTCAAATAATCTATGTCACTCAAGTGATATTGATAAAGTTCTCATTTGAGTGTATTAGACTCCTACACTTATGGGTCCCACCTCTAGGAAAATGACATCCTATGTATGAATGATGGGGTGTTAAGACCATCTTACGGACATTCTCAAATGGAAATTAGATGAGGTTCATTATCCTTTTTTTCAACCATGCATGCTTCTTCTTAACGATTTACACAAGTATATTGTTCATACGGACAAATATAGATTAGGCATAATGAAAGACATCAAAATCAGAACCCATTGCCAGGAACCCTGTTCAGTACTCCGATTGGGCAATTTTGACATCTAAGAAATATCCTTCCCAAGAAGAATGCCCCATTTCCCACAAACATGTTCAGTACCCTGATGGGTTTGCCTAGTTATACCACAGGCTGGTACCCGTTGCCAGCAGACATGTTCAGTATCCCGACGGATTAGCCTCATACACCCATTTTCCATCAAAGGCATTTGTCCCAATATTTACCATTAAGATAAAATTTATAGATTGCTTTCACATGGGTGAATGGGGGAGCATCTTTGAAAACTTTTTTATAGGATGGGATGGTATTGGGTTGGAAGATATTTTGTATCTTGCCCATAAAAGATTGTTCGTATGAAAAATAGACTTATGTATCGAGATTAGTCGAGAGACATATCATGGTCAAACTTACTTAATGTGTGGTGGATGAGGCCATTAGAGAATGACCTAAAGGTGTCTCTAGTCCACAAGTTCATCTTCTCCATATAAGATTGTGGTCCCTCACAAGTAGAAGTTTCATTCACTCTCATGCTACTATTTGATAAGAATGCTTGAATAACAAGTTCTGATAGGAAACTAGGATGTACAAGTTACCTATGGGCATCATTATGCAGACCTTAAATATTTTGTAAATCCCCATAATATTTTAAAGATTAGGCTTATGAGCAACTGTTATTATTAATAGTCAGAAATATGTATGTAATAATAAGAAGAAATATCTTAAGTTGTTTTGGTTTTTGATGTTAGATCACCAATATTATCTTCATCTCATTTCATTTATTTGAAAAGAAACATGAAAAGATGTTGCATTTATTTAGAACTAGGTTAACTAACATGCAAATTTTACTCTATCCTATCTAAGAACAAGAAATTAAATTTTACGTGTAATAATATTTCCAATGTCACCATCTGCGTAACAGGTGAAGAAATTCATTCATACTCAGGTTTGAAAGATAAGCTTTAATGTATACCAAAATACGAAGAACCAACTGCTTTGACGATGATGTGAAGAGTTGTTGAAGAAGAGAGTGGTGCTTCAATCTTGTTGTTGTCTGGAACCAATGTTCAATGTAATCTTCATGTTCTTGGTTCACTTCCTCATTTATATCACTCTGCATG
>JASDQU010682317.1:48321-71148 GCA_032191745.1 Picea mariana | reverse complement strand
GTATGGATTCTGCGTGTGAGGATACATCATTGGCTAATTCCCAAAATAGGACGTAGATGGTTGGACATGCATTACATTCGGAGGACTTTGGGAAGGGTTGCCCCATGCCAATCTCGTGGGGATAAGAATAGTACCTTGTCCGTGGTTCCAGTGATTGTGAAAATAATTTCCCTAGATCGATATTCGTGACGAGGGAACGGATCCCTGCCAAGAATTCCAAGGCCCTGATGTAGAAGAAGTTCCTGGGTTTTCCCCCTGTGTAGGAATAATACCTTGCATAGAAATAGGTTGTTTGAAACTGGAATTTCCCCCAGTCAGGAAAGCAGCTGACGAGAAGGCGTTGTTACTAAACACATTGAACAAAGAAAATGATGTCAAACCTACCATCATATTATGCAAAGGTGGTCCTTGACTCCTTGCTCCAAATAAACTATGGTGTGCAGGTGGCCCGATGGATTGTTGATGTGTGCCACAGAGTGAAGGGGATGAAGGAGGTATATGACCTCCCCCATAAGGGAAAACATTAAAAGGATATGAAGTGCCCCCCATGTGGCCTTGTAGAGGAGCGTTAGAGCTTCCTTCCCCTAGACCTAAAGTCTGTGAAGTGGAGTAGGAAAGTACAGGACTTGTACTTGAGCTAGGCATCCTGTATGAGAATGGAGGGCCTATCGCACTTGGTGTGAAAGGGGTTGTGGCCACCTCTATAGATGGGATCAGGCCACTGTGTGAGGTAGAGGCAGTCGAGACCATGGTGGCTCGGACCGGTGATGGTGGGTTAGGAGGTGGAAACTCTCCTGTAATGACAACCGTAGTGGGAATTGAAGAATTCCCACAACGAGTGACAACATTTGTTTCCATTATTGTGTGAAACACTATTTGGAACTCGTAAGGGTGAATTGGTACGATGATGGGTGCCAAAGGATTAGTGGTTGGAGTTTCAGGTGGACCAAGAGCTTTCGCTCCAAAGTCTAAAATGGTCGTTTTCTTTGGATGTTGGTTGGGCACAATTTCTTGTGACCTAGTTGCTTCAAAAGACCCTTGTTGGTCTAGATTTCGCCTTAGTGGTGGCGGGGGTGGCTCCAGTGTAACTGGTGACAAGCCCAGAAGCCTTCATGACTGGCGGAGCTTGTGATCCTCCACTATATGAGAATATCAAAGACACTCTAGGGATTTCTATTCATTCAAAAAACAACACACACTAAAAAAGGTCCCTACAAGATAAAATAAACAAACACTAAACTAATTGGAAGAACAGTTACAACAACCAACACTAGAGAAACTTACCGGTGTAAGTGCAACTCGAATACAGAAGCACCCTCCAAGTATACACTGGAAAGGGTGGCCCGATGTCTGTCCTAGGTACCGTGGTATACCCCCGCAGTCATCTATGTATGTCCCTAAAAGGATAGGCAACTAGGTTTCCAACACGCGAACAGTCACTAGGCAGGTACAGTCGAAATTCGGGTAGACCACAATGAGCAGGGTATTGAGCCTGAAACCTATCAAGGGTATTGAAAGTAGGTGGTCAGGAATACAAATGAGGACCTCGAATGGATTTGAGACCCACGAATCTCCGTGGCAAATGCAGTTGATGGAATCCCAAGACAAGCCCTCTATATGTGTTCTCCACTACGATTGGTCTAGCTTTGGAGGGGTCATGTTCGCTACCTTTCTTCATGAAACCTCATGCTTATCCCCTATGTTAGAAGGGGGTCTTGGATAACTTTCATGATACTGGACTTTGACACTCCCTAACTTAGACTATAATGTTTGATTTTAATGGCCTTGAAGAGTTTCCTCTCCAACCTAATTCAAGGCCCTAACCCTAAACTAGTTGGTTGACCCTACAAACATAAAAAGTCTAATGAATTTTATATTTAGCGTTAATTTTCATGTCTTGTCTTAAGTCAAAGGTTATGAAAGTGAAACTAGTGATGTTTGAAAGAAAAAAACAAAATAAACAGAAATGTAGAAACAAAAAGATTTACCTAACTCAACTCTTAAACAATTTTTCAAACTTAAAATTTTTTCTAAGATCTTTTGAACAACAAACTCAAAGAAAGATTTCACTCGACTACGAGCTACTTATGATCTAATTAAACCGTCAAGAACTTATGAAAGCAAAGACTTTTCCTTGGTTACTAATGCAAAACAACACTTTTGAACCAAATAAAGAAATAAAAGATATTTTTTTTATTTGAATGCTCACAAAACAAAAAGGAAAAATATCAACAAGTCAAAACCAAGAAAACTTATAGCCTAAGAACAGATCGCAAAGAGACACTTTTAAAAATCACACACAAGCAAATTAAAATTGGACTTTCACACTTGTCTAAAAACCCTATAAAAGAAAATTTTGAGGAAAAATTCTAAATGAAAAAGAAAGCTATTGTTGTGATCAAACCTAAGTTACTGACCACTATGACAGAGACCCAAAAACCTGAGAGGTATAACTCTTGTCAAAGGAAAGGATGACTTCCTCACCTTCAACAAAAATTCTTACCAGAAGCACATTGTTGACAGTTCCACAGAAAGCGTGTGCATGTGAGCTATGTAAAGTTTGAGCGCGTGTACACACGTGATGGCCTTATACAAGCTATGTGTATATCTGAAACTCTGAGACAAATGAAAAGAAAGCAAGCCAGCCCAGGTAGAGACTGCTGGTACTGAGAACCAGAATCTCCTGAAGACTCAGACACTTACTTTAACAAAAAAAAGAAAACAATTCAAGGAAAAATTCATAGAACAAAACAATTTGAGGTGAAACCTAAGCTATAGAATGTAAACAACAAAGACTAGAAAGAGTTCTAGAAAACCCCTAAGAAGGACTAATTCTGACAGGGAAGAGGATGACAGCCTCTCTAAAAGAAATTTTCTGGAATCATACACGCAACTGACACTTCCTCAGCTAGTGTATAAACGCGAGCTGTGATAATGTAGGGCACGGGTACATGCATGCATACCTTACACAGGACGCATGTACCTTTGTGGGTCTCGGAGAAAAAAAAAAAAAACAGTCAAGCAAAGAAATAGAGATAACTGGTATGGAAGACCAAAATCTTTGTTAGCTCATAATTTTGCAGAAACTTTGAAAACAGGAAATGAAACCAGTTCTTAAAAATACCCAAAAAATATTTCGAGGAACCCTAGAGATCTCCCCAGTATGGTCATCAATTCTATTGTGAGTGGGAAATCCCCCTACGAACTAACACTTAGGGATAAATTATGCATGCAGAAAATACCTAAAGATTCCTACTTTCTACAGTCATCCTGGACCTAATCCCCATTATTCTTAAGCAAATATATAGTTAAGAAGATCAAGTGAGCATACCTTATTTCATGTGTTTGATATCGATCCTTCTTCATGCTTGATCGCTCTTTGACTGCAACTCTCCTCCCAAGGCTGACCTACATTCACACAAGAAAAAACAAAAAAACTCCACATGCATTTGATATATAGATTAATGGGTTAGAGATTCAATAAACATGTATGCAATAAACCATGAAAACCTCATATGGTGGAACGGAAAAAATACTTCTTTATTATTAACTTCAACAAATCAACTTACAATGATGAAGCCGGCCACTGCTCCATGAACCTGGTCCTGGGATCCTCTTCAACTGTCCTCCAACTTCTTTTCTCTATCTGTCTATTTGTGCAAGGATGGCTAAAGGGTTGGGACAAAGGGAATGTGCAATCGGGTATAGTTTCTTTACTATGATTCTCGTCTTCCAAATGGGACCCCTAACCCTTCTTTTATAGGCTAGAAGAAGCTAGGTATTTGGTCGAACCCTCGGCGATGCATGGCAAGAAGGTTTAGTTAAGTCACCCAAAGTTGTGTGTTCCATCAGCAACTTTCCTTTTTTCATGCTTTTGTAGGTACACGCGGGTTTTTTTGGGTCAGCTAGCATGTACACATGTGCAGTAATGGAGCAGGGTGCGTGGGAATTTATAAAAAGTGTTTTTAAGAAGAGTTGCTCAGCAGTGTTTTGGCAAAGAAGGAATATGAGATGGCCTGATGCCAAGTAAGCATGTCTGGTGCAAATTAGGGTTATAACAAGCACGAAGGTTTGTCTTGAAGGACACATTGTACAATTAAACACGAGTCAATAAATCTAGGTGGCCTAGAAAATAATGAATTGTCTATACCTTGTTAGAATAAAATTTTATTAGTTAGTAAATTATAAACTTAGAATGATAATAAGAGTCTAAGCCTAAGTCTAAGACTAAATCTAAGTCTAAATTTAAATAAGGGACTAAATAGAATATTAAATATGTCAAAAATATTTGAGATAAAATCAAACTCTAGAAAAGAAGGAATACAAATTTACAGATTGGGAAAATTGCACATGTGTGCATGAAAACAATAAAAGGGATTTTTAAAATAGAAAGAAATTAAAGCATGAGAGAATAGGTGTAGTCATATAATGGTATCTTGAGTCAATCTACCACTAAGTATAACTAAAATAAGACTCCTAAACCAACTCAAACTAATATCTAGTTAGGGAACACTCATTAAATGGGAATTTGGGGAACTAAGAGACATCTAAGAAAAAAAATAGGAACACATTGGGGACTGTGAGGAAAAATGGATTTAAAAATAAAAATAAAAAGAGGAATTACTTATGAAACCTTGGGAGAGTGTGACACATGTGTTGGGTGAATAATAAATTTATTTAATTATCAAAAATGATTTAGATATGAATGGGGACAAGTGCCATTGAAAAATAATTATATAAAAGAAATGGAGGAGAAATGAAAAGGGGTCACCTTTGGTTAGTACTATTATGATTCCAAAATTTTTCTTGACTAAGTTTTACTTGTGAGAGTTGGGATTCCAAGACTTGTAGGGGGTGGAAGCTCTTCCTTGTGAGGAAAGTTTGGTACTATCATTTCGTGTTTTTGTGTGTGGCCCCTTTGTAGCTTGAGGGGATAAGGGGGAAGAAGAGTACCCCTCACATTGGCTGGGAGGCACCAATGGAGTCCTTGGATTAGCAGGTGGGATCAAGGAGGAGGTAGCAAAACCTTGAAGTTGAATATCAACCTTAATCATCACCATTCTAGTTACAATATTTTTCTATAATCATGTTGTTGTTATAATTATTTAATTTCTCTTTGTAATGATGTAAGGAATTGAAAATGTATAGATTTAATTTGAGGAATGGAAATATTACAGATCTTTTGAATGAATTATTACGGGTTTTAAATAAATAATGGAATTGTTACAAATCTTGCAATTTCCATATATGTATATATCACATAAATATTTTGAATAACATTCTAATTTAGTTTATCAAAATATTATCAATTACTACGAGTACGTTAGAATAGTGTATGAATTTTATATAAATAGTTGGGTGTAGAATATGATAAAAGAAAAGTCATATGATCTAATTATGGCATCTCGATTAAATTGAGGGGCTAAGCATGCATGCAGGATATTGAAATTCGTTGTTAATTTTTATATTTGGTTCTAAGAAAATTGGAATACATATATAGTTGATTGTTCAACCTCGAAGGCGCAATGAAATTCTGAATTGTGATATGTACCTATGACTGGTAAATGTAATGGTTCCCTCCCAAATTAGAACTGTTGTTTGTGCAAGGTGTAAATATTTTTGAATATTATATAACTTGGAAATTGTTAATCCTTGGTATTGATTAAGGTGTCATTGGGTTTAATTTCATGTTTCTAGTATACATGAATTGATTACTCTCATTCATGTTCGGATTCCTTTTCCATTGAAGTCCATATAACTATGTGTCTTGATTGATTTGTTGATTGGTAGAATCGCATGTGATCGCGGGCTAGAACTGAGAACTCGCCAAAAAGGTTCTATTAGGAGCTCTGAGACTTTGTTGATACAGAGGATTCAACAACTCCACAACACTCCCATTTACCTAGAGTGTTACAAGTCGAACTCGGTCAATATAAATTTATGACCGAGNTTGGTAGAATCGCATGTGATCGCGGGCTAGAACTGAGAACTCGCCAAAAAGGTTCTATTAGGAGCTCTGAGACTTTGTTGATACAGAGGATTCAACAACTCCACAACACTCCCATTTACCTAGAGTGTTACAAGTCGAACTCGGTCATAAATTTATATTGACCGGTGGGTGTAGGTATTAACCTACCCTTCCTCTCTCCTTCGTCAATGTTAAGGATTGATTAGATGTATATCGAGGATTCTCCTCCCTTATGGATCTACGGTTGACATCCACTCTGGAATTTGGGACTCCAAGAGTTCCTCACCCTTTACAACAATGGTTCAATTCACCGAACCACCGAAGGATGAAGGCTTGGAGATCTAATGGCCCTCATTTGATCACTAGATCGATGCCTGTCCTTTTCTCTGAGGATCCATGAGTAATTAACACTCCCATTTACCTGGATTGTTACCAGTCGAACTTGGTCATAAAGGGAGATTGACCGAAAGTTGTAGGTTCTACCCTATCCTTCCACTCTCCTTCGTCAATGGTTAGGACCTAAATTGGATGAATGGCAAAGATTCTCCTCACACGATAATATATAGTGGAGATCTACTTCGGGATTCCATGATTCAGAGTTGCTCCACTCCAAACAACAATGATAAAATTAACTCGAATCACCAAACCACCAAAGGGTTCAAGGATCTAACGACTCATGCTCTCTTTTGATCAATGACTAATAATTACTCTGATACTTCGGAGCTTCGAGGTTTCTTCTCCCTTTACAACTATGAATCAAACTTGTTAGAGTGTCGAATCACCAAATAACTCAGAGATATAAAACTCACTCTTGTCCAACGATCTATGGTTGGTATTAACTCCTGGCTTCAGAGCTTCTAGGATCCACACCTCCTAAAAACATTAACTATTCCAAACCATCGAAGTGACAAAGTTTGAAGGACTCATGTTTTAATGACCGTGATCCTCCAGTATGATCGAACATTTTTGGGGAAATTCGAATCCTCATGAGCAAACCTCATCAACCAGTTCTTAGAAAAAGGGAAATTACACTCCTTCAATCCCCACTTGGAACTTTTCACATGCATTTTCTTATGAGCTTCGTCACTTCTATGAAGTAAACTCCAATGCACATGTGTGATTCCCTTATGATCTCTAGACTTTAAAATGTCACCTGTGCACTCCTTGCACTTACTCTGTGCAGACTTTCACTATCCCTTAAGAGCTCTAATCCTCAGATGTTAATGGCCTATGCACACATTGCATCGGATCTATGAACACCTTGCACTGTCACTCCTAAGCTTTGAAACCATAGAAGGTTCATCCTCTTCACACCTTGCGTTGGCACAATGCATACTTTACATTGTGACACCTAGAAGAGAAATATTGAAACTTAAAATAGAATCATAAACTCATTCTTAGAACAGAAAAATACACAGACGTAGAAATACATCAACACAGTATATATTTAGTTTCATAAAGTACAAAATAATCTTATAGTATCCTCTCCGGATTTGAGAGCATTTCTCTTCTCTTATTTTCTCTTTCAAAAAATAAATAATATGCTAACTCATAATATCTACTTATTTTGTTTGTACAATGGAGGGTTGTTACAATTTTTCATTATCTTCCTCTAATTTTGAAAGTTTTTCTTTATATTCATTGAATTATTCCTCAATTTTATGCATCACTTTTATTTTTAAGTCATTGATTCCTTATGTTGAGGTCACTTGATCTACAATTTCCACTTTTGGATTGTCTTCCACTGATACAATTTCATTAATAAAAATATTAGTTTTTTCCACATTGATTGCATCATTGTTCATACCCTTAGCCATGGTTTGGGATTTTTGTTTTTCATTCTTCTCATTCTTCAACCTCTTAATTTCTAGAAGTAGATTTTTATTATGATTTCTCAAACGAGAAACTTCATTTTCTTTGGATGATATATTTTTACTGATATTTTCAGTATTTCTTTTGTGAGAGATTTTTATATTGTTATTTTGTTGTTACATCTCTTGTGATTTAGATTCCACGATATGAAATTCATTCTTGAGATATTAGTTTTGTTAACATGATTTATTTATTAGGGAGTCTTTCTCCTTTCAAAGTTATTCTAATTATTCATAACTTTGTTTTGGATATCCCTTGTTTTTAATCCCTAGAAAAATCCCCATTTTAAGCATACAACCCTTTATTAAACCCTAAATATTGAGTTATTTCATTTGTATTATTATATTAATAGGTCAGATAGAATCTTTTAGTGTACCCTTTCATTATAATTGTACCATTTGTCTCCTATATATACCAAGGATACCTAGTCTTAGGATCATCTTATCTTTGTTAAATTTTCATCTCAAGCATTTAATTAGATTAGTGTTCTTTTAATTTTAAACCATTAGCACAATAACTACATATAAAGGATCACTGAAAGAATAACATCCACATCATATACAAGATTTACCCTGGGAAAACCCTCTAGGGGAAAAACCCAAAAAACTTCCTCAATATAGATTCAACAACCAAGATCAATGCCTCTCTCCAAGAGAGAACTAACAAAGAAGAAGATCCTCCTCAAACCATTGACTAGGGAAGAGTAGTGCATGACATAGCCAAGATATACACAAGATATAAACCAAGAACCTACACAACGTCACCTCCTAGCTGCAATAGCCTGTCCTTGTAGGACTTGCACACTTCTCTTCTTTATCCACAAACTTGTGTTATATGTGTGTTCAAATGAGGCACTAGCCTCCCTTATAAATAAAGTTTTTCCAGCCTAAATTAGGTCTGGGATGACCTGTCATGTTATCTTTTTAATTTACATTTTACTTGTCAAGGAACAATAGGGATGACTTTTACAAAGGCACAATGAGGTCGTATTAATAAATATAATATAATAATATTATTTAGGGTTTTTTCTTGGTCAAATAAAATAAGAATATATTTTGAAGCTAGTAAAACTCCAACACTCCCTCTTAGCAAAGAAGGTATTATTCTCGTCATGATCATCATCATTTCTTTTGTTCTTTTGCACACTTGGTCATTGTCTTGTTGTCAATTCCAAATCTATATGTCATAGGAAGTTCTACACTTTCATTGGAGTAGCATACCAACCTTCTTTGGAGAAGCATACCAACTTACGCTGGGATAATATACCATCTTGCATTGGAGTAGCATAGCAACCTACATTGGGTTATCATACCATCCTATGTTAGAGCACCAAACTACGACGAGGTAGCATACTAGCCTGCATTGGAGTACCAACCTGTGTTGGGGTAGTATACTAACCTTCGTTGGAGTACCAAACTACACTAGGGTAGCATACCAGACTATGTTCGAGTACCAACCTACACTGGGGTAGTATATCAACCTACGTTGGAGTACCAACCTACACTAGGGTAGCATACCAGCCTGCATTGGAGTACCAACCTGTTTTGCAGTAGCATATAACCTGGGTTGGAGTACCAACTTGTTTTGGTGTAGCTCCCACTATTGGAGATCTCATCACTTCCCTCTGTTGGGGAAAACATCACTTCCCACTACTAGGGATCACATCACTCCCTCTCATGAGGGAAAATCCTTCTGGACCACACCAAGCTTGTCTCTGAATTATTCAAACTTCACTCTCGATAGAAGCTTAGTCAACACATCTACTACATGCTCGTCAGTAGGAACATACTTGAGCTTCACTGCTCCCTTCTATACCATCTCTCAGATATGGTGGTACTTGATCTCAACATGCTTGGAAATTTCACGACACACTGGGTTTTTTGACAACTTTATGCAACTCTGGTTTTCATAAAATATATAGGTCTCCTCCAACTTGAGATCAAACAATTCTACAGTAAAATTTTGAAGCCACACTTCTTTGCCAAAATTTTACCGTGCTTCCACATACTTTGCCTTTGTGGAACTGAGAGCCATATAATTTTTCTTCCCACTAATCCAAGAGATCACAAACGATCTCATAATAAAGAAACACCCATACTAACACAACATCTAGGTGTACTTTTATCGTCTATGACACTGCCTTCCCAATATGAATCTATATATGCCTACAATCTTATCTCACGATCTGAGAAATATTTGCGTCCATAATCAATTGTATCTGTTAGAACTAGGAGTCACCCTTAGACTACTATAAGGATAATATGAGTACCCATTTGAACATGAATAATTTAAATCAATTTTATTCTTGAGTAGATCAACTATACTGAGAGAGAAAGGGAGAAGGAAGCACGCTAATGCAAATTAGTAAGCTACACCATTGTGCATGGAGTCATAATAACCTTGTAAATCAAAGGAAATCAAGTTGCATACGAGACATAAGGTTTGTTTAATGATGGATAGAATAATGGAGAATACGAAAGAATTAGAATATCCACTAGAAAGGGATCCTATCTGCAAAATAGATTAACAAATTCTTGAGGAAAAACAATGATTAACAAGCCAACTACAGAAGATCCTCTATTGCGCACGGATCCATTAATCAAAGACAACCTTTGATCTTCAAAATCTGCAACATATTCAAGCAAGATGAAAATTTTTGAGTATAAAACATAGAAATTAATAATTTTATAGAACAACTCTCATGAATCTTCCATGGGATAAAAAAATTACAAGCATAATTCCCTCAAGCTTACAAATAAGCTTACACACGAAAACAACCTTGCAAGCTCTCTTGAGCCTCTCTTGGATCATGGAATCAAACATTTTCTCTTGTTATCATTACAATTTACAGAATGTCATTACAAATCCTTGATTCCTTCCCCAAGGAAGTCAAATTTACTAAAAATAACAATGGTTACATGATTATAGGATCTGAAATAGAAAACAAAATAATATTCAATTCTAGATCCTATTTTTTATGATTTTTTTTTTACCAATTAAATATGTGCTAACTAAAGATAAAATCATGGGATTTGATATAATAATATTCAAAATTCATCATCCAACTCAATTTGGGGTCTTCCTTTCCATGTTGGAGGTCCATCAAGTCAATTCAAATTCTAGAAATATGTCCAATTTTAGAGGGAACTTTCACTGCAAACATTATGTAGCTGATGTGTTTAACTTGTTGGGATGTATTCAGACAGAGGCAGAGTATGTGTGTTTTTCATTTATGGTGAATATCAACATGATCAGTAGAGTAACGATAATGGCATGGAAATGGAAAGATCAACAGTGATCGTTGGATCCCATTCAGAATTCCCGATGACCATCAGATCTGAATTCAGATAGGAGGAGTGCACAGTAGAAGAGAATAGATCTCAGGCATCATATCTGAGCCTGAAGACCGATATTCATTGGATCCATAAGAAGGAGCATGGTATTTACGTGCAAGATGAAGTAGGCCTACAAAATCCCAAAATTAGGAGGACCATCCATCTTCAAGAAGGACACGTGGCAAGCGACTAGAATTTCACTAACCTGCACATTGGAGGAGTCAATGGAACATGGTGTGGGAACCTGCAATATGCGAAATCCTGAGAATTGATCTGGACCTTTGGATCGAGGTATGTTGTGGAACATTGGATGTAGAGGACACATGGCGATCGATTGGCATTTTGCTAACTGGAAAGTCAAAGGAAGGAAATGCTCTAACCTTGCAACTCACGATATGCAAAATCGTGATAAGGTCTGGCCCATGGTCATAGACAAGGTCACATCGTCAAAGGATTAAGGGAAGGAGATAATTGATAACCTCCATTTCAGGGATCGCAACTTGGAGTGTCAAGACCCTTCATCACAGGAATCCTGAAATGAAAGATCGTGATGAGATATGGACCGTTGGATCATTGGAGATCTCGACCGTTGATCAAGCTCGATGAAGTTCATAAGTTCGCGAAATATGAAAATCCTTTTGGTGTAGGTTGTGGTCACCACTGATGGTCATATGATAGGGAAGAGCCAGCATGAAGCTAAGCTCCATTTCTGGGATCGCAACTTGGAGTGTCGAGACCCTTCGACATAGGATTGTCGAAATGAGAAATGCAAAACACATTTTGATTAGGCCCATGGTCCAGCCAGTGGGCATATGGGATAAACACAAGATCTTGCAGATTTAATCCAACGATGCTTATTAAATGGAAATTTGATAGAAGGGCTACTTTTGATCTTTACGATTAGTTGTTCAGTTATGATTCAGTTAGCAGAACCAAATCATGGTTCTTGGACAGTTGGCGATTCAGTGGCTGAAGCGTTGTTGTCCTAGGAATTCGAGGTGTAACTGAAGTTGCATGAAGTGCATAAAAGAAAGACACAGTGATTTTGTATGATTTAAGTTCTAAATGAAAAATGAGTTGAACTATAAGAAAGGGAAAATTACAGTATGCGCAGTGTGAGACCGACAGTATGCGCAGTGTGAGATAAAACTCAGAGATAAGTAACAGATGCTAAAGAGACAGAAGCAAGAGAAGAATTGTAGAACAACTTGAAGCAGATCAGAATTGCAGAATAGATAGAAGCATAGAAGAATTGTAGGACAGAAGAGAAGTGGTAAGAATTGAAACACCTGCGTTTTTGGTCATTCAATCATTTTACATATAAATAAGGAGGTAAGGTGGTGCTAGGAAGACTGTGGTTCTCTGATATACAAGTTGATGATTGAATATTTGAATTTGTAGCTTCCATCTAGTTGTGTCTAGAAAACAGGGTGGTGCTTGGGAAAGCACAGAGTTTTATGTATGCAAGTTAGTGGTTATATATGTAGAAGTAAGTGCTTCCATCCAGTCGGTGTTGGAACACTCAGGGAGTTGGTGCTTCCTTCAAGTGGGTGCTAGAGAACCAGAGAGTTAGTGCTCTCAACAAGTTGGAGCTTGTGAAACAAAGGTAGTAGCCTCACTTTGAGTTGGTTCTCAAACATAGATGGTGTACAGAACTTAAAAGACTACCTATCATTTTGAAGAAGAAGAGGTTTTCTCCCTTTATGGGTTTCCTCGTGAAAATTTGTCTCTGTATATATCTTATGTGTGACTGATGCTCATTATTTATGTTGTCCATATGTTGTATAATATTGATGGTCACTTGGAGAAAGATTAAAAATGGTTCAATAGACTTAAAATTGTTTAAGCACAATAACAACTAATTCACCCCCCCCTCTCAGTTGTCTTGGTAATTTCAACAATTGGTATCAGAGAGGGTTCCTTTTATTTAAAGGTAGATCTGTAAGCTTAAACATGACAATTCATGAAGGGACTTCAACCAGTAAGCCTCCTCTATTTGATGGGACAAATTTTCCCTTCCGAAAGGTTAGAATGAGAACATACCTAGTGGCCTTAGGTGTTGATGTTTTGGATGTAGTAGAGAATGGATACATAAAGCCTGTTGTGCTAGTTTCCAAGGATGATAAGTTAGAATTTGTCTTTAATGCTAAGGGAATGAATAGTATATTGAATGGACTTGCAGAAGCTGAGTTTGTAAAGGTGATGCATCTTCAAACTACCAAAGAAATGTGGGATAAACTTATTAGCAATTATGAAGGAAATGAAAAAGTAAAAGATGCCAAACTTCAAACATATAGATTAAAATTTGAACAGCTAAAGATGAAAGAAGATGAAATAGTTAGCAAGTATTTTTTAAGAGTTGAAGAACTTGTGAATTCCATGAAGGGTCTTGGTGAGAAGTTTGAAGAATCATTCTTAGTTCAGAATATTTTAAGATCTTTGCTTGATAAATTTAATCCAAAAGTTTCTGCAATAGAAGAACTAAATGATCTTAAAACTTTGTCTATTTATCAACTCATAGGAACCTTAACTACATATGAAATGAGAATTAGCAAAGATAAATCTATTACTTGAGAGGCTTCTTTTAAAGCAGACAAGAATACTGATTCAGAGCTAGATGATATTGAAGAACAATTTGTGAGAAGGTTAAAGAGAGGATCAGGGAAATATCAAGGCAAGTTGCCCTTCAAATGCTTTAACTATGGTAAAATAGGCCATTTTCCATCTAAGTGTCCCCACAAGAAAAAGGACCAAAAAGACCATAACTCCGATGATGAAAAGAAATACAAATTTAAGAAATATAGTAAAAAGAAAAGTTTGTGTGCAAACAATGATGACTCCTCAAAAAAATTAGATAGTGATTCATCCTGTGAAGACAAAGTGAATGACTTTATGCTTATGGCTATGGGAGATCTTGATGATAAACTCACAAAAGGTGACATGGATGATGAAGAAGCAGTGTTGGATATGGAAGGTGAATTAATAAGTGCTTTGAAAGAAATTGACAAACTCAGATGTAAGAAGAAAAAACAAAAATAATTGTTAATACATTTTTAAATGAATGGTAAAAAACCTAATGAAGACTTTGCCCTATTAAAAGTAGAGTTAGAAGTGGCAAAGAAAATAGAGGACATGCTGAAACAACAGTTATCAGAGAAGAAATCAAGGTGTGAAGACTTAGAAGAAGAGATAGTAAAAACCAAAAAAGAGATGGAGAAGTTTAAGGCATTGTATGACCAAAATCTGTCAAGTATTAAAGCTTCAGAAAGATTAACCTGCATTCTAAATCAGCAAAGAAACCCAAAGTTGAAAGATGGCTTGGGGTATGAAGAAAGATCAAGTAGTGATCATTCAAGTAATACAGAACCTATCAAGTTTTTCAAATCCTCAAACATTGACAACAGTCACTCTCTAGAAAGAAAGAAAGAGAATCAACCACCAAGAAGGAATGAAAGAAAAAGTACCAGAACCGAATCTGTAGATCAGAGAGATTATCGGCATGAAATAAATCGACCTCCTCAAAGAAGACAGACGTTTTCAAGGTCCAAAGGTTTTTTTTATGGTTATTGTTTTTACTTCTTTAATTTTGGTCACAAATCTATAAATTGTTCTTTAAGATTTAGATATGAACAATCAAGATACTCAACGAATAACCATCTTCCACAACAAAGATCGATACAACCAAGCAACAAACAACCTCAGACTATAAATCATGTGATGGTTGGGAAAAGGACGCAAATTAAGCATAAAAATCGCTATGATATGCTATTCAGTGAACCAGCATGTTACCTCTTCCATAATTATGGACATAAAGCTGCAGATTGTCGCTTAAGGAATTAAGTCAGATTTGATCCCCACTGCTGAAAATGTCAAGGTTTGGAAGAAGAAAGTAGATGACAAGTGTGGACTAGTGTTATAAGCCCAAAAACAAAAGAATCCCTGGTATATTGACAATGGATGTTCCAAACATATGACTGGAGACAAAAGTAAGTTTCTAACTTTAAGTGAAAAAAAATTAGGGAATGTAACTTTTGGAAACGATGCACCAAGAAAAATAAAAGGTAAAGAAATGGTAAGCCTGAGTAATGGCAAAGGAAAATCTCAAGATGTGTTGTTTGTAAATGGTCTAAAACATAATCTAATAAGTGTCAGTCAAGTTTGTGACAAAGGATGTGAAGTTGTTTTTACTTCTAAAGACTGTAAAATAAAGTCTTCGAATTCAAGACAACTGGTTGCAAAAGGGATAAGAATAGAAAACAATGTCTATGTGTTAAAAGAAGAAAAAGAAGAATGCCACTTAAGAAAATATTATGAAAGTTGGTTGTGGCATAGGAGACTTGGACACCTAAATTTTGATCATATAATCAAGCTCAGAAACAATGGGGCAGTAAAAGATCTTCCAAAAATATCAAAGTCATATGACTCTATTTGTAAACCTTGCTAGATAGGAAAGCTTACTCGCACTCAGTTCAAATCTAAAAACTTTCCTTCAAGAGAAAAACATCTCTAGTTAGTACATATGGATTTATGTGGACCATCAAGGAAAGAAGGTACAGGAAAATAACAATATTTTATGTTGATTATTGATGATTATTCTAGACTAACATGGGTTTCCTTTTTGAAGGAATAATCTGAAACATTTGAAAAATTCAAAGTGTTTAAGGCTCTAACTGAGAATCAAACAGGAAAAATATTCAAGGCGGTAAGGTATGATAGAGGAGGAGATTTTAGGTCATGGAAATTCAAAGAGTTTTGTGATAAACATGGAATCAAAAGAGAGTACACAATTCCAAGCACTCCACAACAAAATGGAGTTGTTGAGAGGCAGAATAGATCAGTACAACAAATGGCAAGGTCAATGATGAATGAAAGGAACATACCTTAGACATATTGGGTGGAAACAATTCATACAGTTGTTCATATCCTTAACAAAGCACATCTCAGACCACACAGTGACAAGACTCCTTATGAACTATGGTTTGGAAGACCTACTTCAATCAACCATTTTAAAGTCTTTGGGAGTAAATGTTATATTAAGAATAATGATGAAAATATTGGAAAGTATGATGACAAGGCCGATGAAGGTATATTATTGGGTTATGCTACAAACAGTAAAGGGTACAGATGTTACAATAAAAGGATGCATAAACTGGTTGATTGTATAGACATAAAAGTTGATGAAGAAATCCCAGTCAGAAATGTAAGCAGTGTTGAACCAAGCACAAAAGGTATAGTTGAAGATGAATATGAACAGGTCCATGGATCAGAAAGAGAAGAATCTGAATCAGATGAAGATAAAAATACTCGGGATGACACAAATTAGCAGAAAGAAACAAACTCACCTCTCAGAATTGTTAGAAAGAATCATCCTGAAAATCAAATAATTGGAGATATAAATAAAGGAGTTCAGACAAGAAGGAAATTGATTAAAGACTCAGAACAATCTCATGTTACTTTTATATCTATGATTGAACCTAAAATTTTTGATGAAGCCAAGACGCATGATGATTGGATTAGAGCTATGAATGAAGAGCTTGATCAGATTGAGAAGAACAATACTTGGGAGCTTGTTCCTAGACTCGAAGATAAAAATGTAATAGGTTCCAAATGGGTGTTCAAGAATAAAATGAATGAAAAAGGAAAAGTTATTAGAAATAAATCTAGATTGGTTTGTAAAGGGTATGCACAAGTTGAAGGTCAGGATTTTGTTGAAACCTTTGCACCAATGGCAAGATTGGAAGCCATCAGAATGTTCCTTGCATATTCATTCCATAAGAAATTTAAAGTGTATCAGATGGATGTTAAGTTAGCATTCCTTAATGGAGAACTAGAGGAAGAAGTATATATGGAGAAACCTAAAGGATTCTCAGTGATAGATAATCCTAATTATGTTTTCAACATGAAGAAGGATTTATATGGACTGAAACAAGCACCACGAGCTTGGTATTATAGACTGGACAAATTTTTACAAGACAAAGGGTTCAAGAAAGGTATTGTTTACAACAATCTTTACATTAAGTCTGAAGGTGATAATTTACTAGATGTTTTGGTTTATGTAGATGACATTATTTTTGGTTGTACTAATGAATCCTCTATCTAGTGGTTTTCTAACTCTATGCAAACAGAGTTTGAGATGTCCATGATAGGAGAACTACCATACTTCCTGGGTTTACATGTAAATCAGAGTTCTGCAGGAATTTTTATCTCTCAAGAAAAATATTTGAAAGAGATGTTGAAGAAATTTCAGATGGAGGATTCCTCTCCTTTAAGTACACCTATGGTGGTTGGTTTCAAGCTCAGTAAAGATGATATTTCACCTGATGTTGATCAGAGGACATATCATTCTATGATAGTCAATCTTTTGTACATCACAACATCCTGTCCTAATATAATGCAAGTTGTTGGAATGGTAGGTCGTTATCAATCTTCTCCTAAACAAATTCACTTGGTAGTTGTCACAAGGATATTCAAATACTTGAAAGGAATAATGACTTATGGTCTATGGTATCCTAGAAATCAGAAGTTTCAGTTAACTGCTTATTCAGATGAAGATTGGGCAAATTGTGTGGATGAGAGAAAGAGCACCAGTGGAGGTGCCTTCTTCCTGGGTGACTCATTGGTAGCATGGATTAGTAAGAAGAAGGGATCTATTTCCTTATCAACTACAGAAGCAGAGTACACTGTTGTTGCTACTTTCTACACTCATATTTTGTGGATGATTCAAAATCTTGCATATTTGAAGGTAAACTATACTGTTCCGATTACAATTCACTGTGATAACACTAGTGCCATTAGTGTCTCCAAGAACCCTATTCTTCACTCCAAGACTAAGCATATTCCAATAAAATACCATTTTCTCAAAGAACAAGTTACAAACAGAGTGGTTCAGCTAAATTATATTCCTTCCATAGAACAGATAGCTGATATCTTTACTAAACTGTTAGCAGCGACCCCTTTTGGATATCTTCGTCAAAAGTTGGGAGTTATAACTTCCTTCATCTAATTTGTTCACCTGGTTAGAGGGAGTAATTATTGAATATATGTTGTGTTTTAGGGGGAGTATGTACTACAATAGCTCAAAGGGGGAGAAAGTATGGTAATTTCAAGGATGCTATAGTGGTAGTAATTTCAAGGATGCTATAGTGGTGTAGTTGCATGTTTTCAAGGGGTTGTCATCAATGCCAAAGGGGGAGATTGTTGGCATGTCTTCAGACAGAGGCAGAGTACGCATGATTTTCATTGATGGATATGTCATTGATAACGAAGATCAACAGGATCAGTAGCACAATGATAATGGCATGGCAATGGAAAGATCAATAGTGAATAGAAACAGTGATCGTTGGATCCCATTCAGAATTCCCAATCACCGTCAGATCTAAATTCAGATAGGAGGAGCACACAATAGAAGAGAGTAGATCTCAGGCGTTAGATTTGAGCCAGAAGATCGATCGTCGTTGGATCCATAAGAAGTAGCATGGTCTTTACGTGAAAGATGAAGTGGGCCTACAAAATCCTGAAAGCATTAGGACTGTCCATATTCAAGAAGGACACATGGCTAGCGATTAGAATTTTGCTGACCTGCAAATTGGAGGAGTCAACGGAACATGGTGTGGGAACTTGTGATATGTGAAATCATGAGAATTGATCTGGACCTTTGGATCGAGTTATGTTGTGGAATGTTGGATGCAGAGGACACATGGTGAGCGATTGGAATTTTGCTGACTGGAAAGTCAAAGGAAGGAAATGCTCTAACCTTACAACTCGCAATATGTGAAATTGCGATAAGGTCTGGCCTATGGTCATAGACAAGGTCACATCATCGAAGGCTTAAGGGAAGGAGCTAAGTGCTAAGCTCCATTTCGGGGATCGCAATTTGGAGTTTCGAGACCATTCATAACAGGAATCCTAAAATGTGAGATCGCGATGAGATCTGGACTGTCGGGTCATTGGAGATCTCAACCATTGATCAGGCTCGATGAAGTTCATAAGTTCACGAAATATGAAACGCCTTTTGGTGTAGTTTGTGGTCACCACCAATGGTCATATGAGAGGGAAGATATATCATGAAGATAAGCTCCATTTTAGGGATCGAAACTTGGAGTGTCGAGACCCTTCGACATAGGATTGTCGAAATGCGAAATGCAAAACACATTTTGATTAGGCCCATGGTCACAACCAATGGTCATATGGGATAAACGCAAGACCTTGCGGATTTAATCCAACGATGCTTGTTAAATGGAAATTTGATCGAAGGGATACTGTTGATCTTTATGATTAACTGTTCAATTACAATTCAGTTAGCAGAACCGAATCATGGTTCTTGGAGAGTTGGCGATTCAGTGGCTGAAGTGTTGTTGTCCTAGGAATGCGAGGTGTAACTGAAGTTGTGTGAAGTGCATAAAATAAAGATGTAGTGACTGTGTATGATTTAATTTATGAATGAAAAATGAGTTGAACTGTAAGAAAGGGAAAATTACAATATGCACAATGTGAGACCGACAGTATGCGCAGTGTGGGATAAAACTCAGAGATGAGTAACAAATGCTGAAGAGATAGAAGCAAGAGAAGAATTGAAAAACATCTTGAAGAAAAGCATAATTGTAGAACAAATAGAAGCATAGAAGAATTGGAGGACAAAAGAGAAGTGGTAAGAATTGAAACACCTGTGTTGTTGGTCATTCAATCATTTTTCATATAAATAGGGAGGTAGGGTGGTGCTAGGGAGGACTGTGGTCCTCTGATATTCAAGTTAATGCTTGAATATTGGGAGTTGTAGCTTCCATCTAGTTGTGGATAGAAAACAGGGTTGTGTTTGGGAAAACACAAAGTTTTCTATATGCAAGTTGGTGCTGGCATAAGTGGAAGTAGGTGCTTCCATCTAGTCAATGTTGGAACACTCAGGGAGTTGGTGCTTCCTTCTAGTGGGTGCTAGAGAAACAAGAGAGTTGGTGCTCTCAAAAAGTTGGAGCTTGTGAAACAGAGGTAGTAGCCTCACTTTGAGTTGGTGCTCCAACATAGATGATGTACAGAACTTAAAAGATTGCCTATCATTTCGAAGAAGAAGAGGTTTTCTCCCTTTATGGGTTTCCTCGTGAAAATTTGTCTCTGTATATATATTATGTGTGACTGATGCTCATTATTTATGTTGTCCATATGTTGTATAATATTGATGGTCACTTGGAGAAAGATTAAAAATGGTTCAATAGACTTAAAATTGTTTAAGCACAATAACAACTGATTCACCCCCCCCTCTCAATTGTCTTAGTAATTTCAACATAACTTTTATCCAAAATGATGAACTAGGTCATGCTAATTTTTTGTTAGCAAATTAATGACATTATAATGCTTCTCCACAAAAAAATCGAGCAAAACATAGATCATCGTTTAGATTATATGTTGAAAATATAATTTCACAACATACCAGTTTGCTGCAAAATTGTTGCTATAGGAAATTTCCCAGGGTGCCAAAATTCGCTGTGAAATCTCTGTTCTTGATTGTTTTGAACTTCAAGCTTTTTTTTAGATATATACAATATGTATTATGGTTTTGGCCTCTACATTTGATGAACTTAAACAGTACCATAGCTACTCCATAAAAAAAATGATATGAACGGAGAATTTCAAAACCCACGCTCCAACATATGTATACATTAGGTTTCTTTTATAAGCATATAACTTAAAGGACATTGAAGAGTATGGAAAGAATTTTTGTCTTTCAGCCAATGTCATAATTGTATAAGAATAGCCCGTTGTGATAGAACTACTAGATAGCTTCAATAACTTTCAATGTCAATTGGGACGAAAGCATAATCTGAATTTGACACCAATTCGAGATATCCATGTGAGAGCTTCGTGACTCCTTAATTTGATCAAACAACGAAGAAAACCTCCATAAAATGAAACTCTAGATTAAAAGAAAGACAAGGTTAAATACCAAAACTTTTGTTTTTAATCAATGATTCCCTGTTTCCAATTTGAAGTAATTGTGAAGGTGTTCTAGGAAGGTAGACATAGTAGACTTGTAGTTGTTTTGGAAAAACTTGTAGACCTTGTCAATAAAAGATATTTCAAAAGGCCAATGCTCTTATTAGTTCTCAATGTAGTATTTTTCTTTTTTTTGTTAGGTTCAATGGTTGTAGATGGATGTTAGAATAGTAATGGGAAGGTTATATAGCAAGAAATATTCAATAGTATGTAGGAGATTTGGAAGCCTTAGGGTTTAGCTAAGGAATAAGAAATTTCCCAGGAACAAGAAATTTCATAGCGACATAAATTTTGCAGCAAGTAGGGTTAGATGATTTAAAAAATTGAAATAACAAATTTTAAAACATGATTCATAGATGGATGAATTTTTCACAGGGAAAAGACTGACTTCGATGCTTAAAACCCATGATTTCTTACCATTATGGAGATAAGAAAATTTTGTAGCGATTTAACAGTTGACAGTTTGGTGCTGCGAAATGCTAGGATCTTTTGCAATGAGATTTAGACTAGCTTTTTGCAAGTCAAAAAGGTGCAATTTTCATTTAAATGTCGAAGTAAACCTTCAACAAGATTCTTTGATCTAATTTTTTTTATGTGTTAACAATATCCTTTAGGTACCTCATCACATGTTTTACTGCAATCAGGTGAGCATGTCTAGGCTCAACCATGTACTGACTCAAGGTGTTCATCGTAAAACATATATATGGCCTTGTGATACACTTTCTCAGCTGCAAATCAATATGAACACTCATGTACTAGCTCTTTGTGGTTTCTGCAAAGCACTTTCTATGTCACTTCCTGAGAGTATGTCCCCTACTCTCTTTGCAATTGTTTCTTCTAGGACTAGGAATCTGCACCTACAATTGCTCTTTATAAAGTTGAGAATGACTGCTCCATTCTCACTGTAGTTGTTTAACTATGAGAGTAGCTCCTCTACTCTATCACAATGAAAACTTCATCTGAAACTATGAATGGCTCAATAACTGACACTGAAGGTAGCTTTTCCTCTTTCTTAGGAGGAAACTCAATCTTCTACTATAGTCATGTCTCCATGGCCTAACGCATGTACTACACCATCTAACATTGGAGGTAACTCAATATCAAATAAGGGACTCTAATACCTTCTCCCTCTGAATATCATATTTCATCATCTTCTTTTAATGGATCATGGTTGTTTTAGTTGATCTAACTGGTTGTATTCATGAGAACCATAACTATTTCTTTGATTTTTGGTATTATCCATCATGGAAGTGTACCTTCTCCCTGCATGAGAAAACAAACTCCATATGATCCTTGACTTCATTTGAGTCTACGATATCCTCAGAATCTCAACAAGATATACTTGGTGTTGGTTACCAAGTCTTAATATGATAATATGAAAAAATGCATCAGAATTCAAACAGATTATGATTCTTATGAAGGTGGCCTCACTATCTACTAACCAAGTCTTTTCATCAGGAAACTGTAGGGAATTGTGAGCCATAAATGATGTTGATGTATGACACTGATGAGCTCTCATACCAGGGACATTAAATTTTAGAATTTTAATGTGCTCGTTTCACCATATAAAATATTACATTATTGTCACCCAACCATAGGCACACATGCCACCCCTGAGAACATAAACTATATCCTGAATTTAAATGATACCTTGTTGGATTCTCGTAC
>JASDQU010682317.1:34752-45372 GCA_032191745.1 Picea mariana | reverse complement strand
ATTGGTATACATTTTAAATGGAAGATCAAATGAAAAATAATATGCATGAAATGAAAAAGAAGTGATAGAAATAAGGGAAAGAAAATAAAATAACTAACAAAATGGATAAGATAAGAAGACAAAGAAGACAGGCATAAAATGAACCAAGCCAAGTCAAATTCATATGTACATAAATGGTACATTAATAACACAACTCAATGTAGTGACCCCACAACCATATCAAGGCTAACTAGTTGTTAAGGTGTAGCTAGGACATAGGATTATTTCTAACAAACCCCCCTTTAATCTTAATTCCTTACAAATGTATCATCTTAGCAAAAAAAACTAGTGAAAAATATGACAACATATCCAAGTATTCAATCTGTAATTCATGGCTCGAAATCTCATGAGTGTCTATGAAGATCTACCTGAAAAATCACCAAAAGACAATGCTGAAACCAAGTCTCTAAAAATCACTCTGAAATAAATGAGCTAGACAACCTATAGGTGTTCATTGAAGTGAGCCAAAAATTGATGAGAGAAAACTTTATGACAAGTGAATTGGCTACATGTCTAACATATCACAAATCCTAAAAACCCTGGAAATCCAATGTGCCAAGAGTAAAGAGAAGAAGAATCGTATGTCCTCTGGAAGGTCAAAATACCATCCATGAGAAGTTCGAAGACTATGAAGCTCTCAGAAATTGACACACTAAAAAACTGTCAAGGATCCTGCTAACAGAAAAAAATATCGAAAGGCATCCAAACCCTATATCCATAAAATATTGTGTGTAGTAAACCAGGAGAACTGATGGTACTATCACAAATCCAAACTGTCGATCAAAATATCATCACAGTTTCAAACTGTCAAACCACCATCAAAGTCATAAGGTGACTAAAATCCATCGAATTCATCAAACACCGAAATGTGGCAAGTCATCCATCCATCCAATATCCATAATAAAGCTGAATCCATCATAAACAACCAAGTGTTGAACTATCTCAATGAAATATCCTTTGACGGACAAGTTGACCAATCCAAAATCCATCATCCAACCATGAAACAAACATCATGTCCTAAAACAATAATCCATCATCCATTATCCTAAAATTATAAACTCATCTACAATCCTTAATCCTGAATCCAATAATAAAAAATTGTAATCCTGTAAGTTAGTCCTATAACTTAGACTTCAAAACTTCAAGCCTAACATATCAATATTTCCCCCCGTGTCGACTAAAAAGTGATAAGTCTAGATAATGATATATAACCCCCTTGAAAGTGGAAAAGGGTAATAAAACCATGTTTGAGAAGAGTCTCAAGACTCGATCTTCAAATAAGAAGACTTACATCAAGCGACCCCGATCATGCCTTGTATCATTCAATCTCGAAAAAAGTCCATGTTTGTCAACTGTAGAAATATCCCCGATCATATATGGTTGTACCTATGTATAAACTCATCGATAAGATTGTTATAATAACATATCTTCCAAATGCCAACGCAAAGACCCTAACCATTCAAAATTTACATGTTTCCTCTAAATCTTCGGTCACTTCCACTAGCTTTGTGAGACATGGTTTTTATTCACACAAAAAATACATGGGTGGATATCAAAACAATGTAACTCAACCTGGAAAACTTGGTGACATTGTTTATAGAGTACAATTTCTTTTTCCAACTGAGCATTATCAACCTCAATACCTATATTATCATTAATTTCCTCAACAACAGTATCATCGTCAAAATATTTTTCAACATCCTGATAAACATCTTGTACATCTTCCTTACCAATATCTTCAAGATTTGTCTTCCGATCATCATGTAAAAATTGTCCACTCACAAAAAAACATGTTTTTAATAATTAGGAATAAAAGTATTATCATCAACCTTGTTGTATCCTAAGCTATATCTGTTTTTCTAGACTTTAATGCTTCCCACAGTCTAACAAAGTTATCTATATTCTCAATCTGATCATCATGTTGAACCTTCAATTTATCCAATTTTCTTTTAGTGTCATCAGTCAAGGCTACACTAACTTCATCAAAGGAAAAAGACTACAACTCACAATCAACAAGATCACAAGCTTTTATTCTTTTTCTTAATTTTTTTTTCTTGTTCCTTGGTGTCCTCATTAATTGACATCAACTTCTTAGTTAAAAAATTTGTTTGTGTTTGAAGTAGATGTACATTTTTGTGCAGTATGCAAAAACAAGTAAGAAAATTAGTGAGAATTCTTTTTTGCATAGGAATTGTAGATTATGGAGTCTTGCTAATCAATGTGTGCAACATATTAACATTTTTGACTATTTTTCCATTTTGAAATGCTTCAAATATGCCTAATGTTCAAAATCTAAGTCTTTAAGATCGTGATATAAACCAATCCACACACAAAGAAAGATACTAAGACCCTCTTATTCAATTTAGGGCATGTCTAGAATGTAAGAAAACACTTTATAACTTTTGAAAAAAAAACACCTTATAACAACTTATCATACCTTATAACTCCAATTACAATTCGCAAGCGCTCCTAACAAATTTCAATTACAATTTTGATGTGTTCCCCTTACAATTTTATAAAACAATTATTCTTAACCGTACCTATGTAATTTATCTTTATAATCTAACTTTTCTTTTGTTACTTTTATCACCCTATGCAAATTTATGTTTTAATACTTACAAATAAACATCTTGGTTTACACTTCATAACACTAAGTATTCCTACGTGTTCCTTCTCTTTGATTGTTAACACGTCTGACTTCTTCTTGAAGAAATATTTTCCACGAATTTCTTGATTCCAAGTACAAGAATGAAGATCCCTATCCTTTCTTTATATATATAGATATAATTTATATATATTTTCATCATCTATCGAACAACCTCCATAAATTTTATCTTTTTTGCCATAGTAGCAAGAGAAACAAGTTCTTCAATTTCTTTATTTTAGTCCTACTTTTCAATCCTTGAATCATAACATAGAAATTAGAGTTACCTTCCTTTGTTGAAATGATGACAACAAATCCCCACAGGATGTGGATCTCGATCCTATTATTCATCTTTTGGTTGAGACAAGGCAACCTAAGTTAGAATGTACAATTAATGAATTAGTTTCATCATAACTATGGGAGAAGTTGTTTAAATATGTGTGCCTGAGAGACAAATATTGAGCCAGGGGCTTCATGCCCTCTCTAGGGATCCCTCTCCAGGTATGTTGGTTTTAATCTCTTGTTTAGAAATAAAATTCCATTTCCATTGTCCTATGGATATTTCCCTCACACTGAGGGTTTTACCACGTAAACATGTGTCTCTTATGTGTTATTGTTATTCTATGTTTGAATTCATGTTTCTTTGTACTTGTTTATTCTTCCACTACCCAACAAGTGGTATCAGAGCATGTTTCTCTGTATTTGTTTATTCTTCCACTGCCCAAAAAATGGTATCAGAGAATAGAGTTGATGGATCTGAGAGCGAAGGAAAAATACATGTAAAGGGGATTGTTGATTGTTGGTCATGTGTAGAGGTAACCAAAGGTCGATGGATCAAAGTCAAGCAGTTCGTAAGGCAGAGGATGAACGTAGTGGAAAAAGAGAGAGAAGGTCCCTGAGCCATTTGACAGGAGCGATACCGTGGAAAGTCATTGTATGAATGAGGATTCCTTGTTTCATTATGCACATAATGGGTGGATCATCTTGGGATCATCTTGGTAAATTAATTTTTTTGCATTTAAGTTTCCACTGCTCCTTTGTAGAACTCTGAGAATTTTTTTCTGGTGCCCTACCCATGTATACACTTCATGCTTTCTTCCTACGCCCCTGTCATCTGCACAGAGAAAGCTTACCACAAGCAGTTGTCAGTGTCATAGATCATGAATAGTGCATTCGAGCTGGCGTCTATGATGGAAAAGTGTGATCCGAGGCACGAGAAATACAAGGATTGCTGCCTCATGTACAGAATGGACGTGGTGCCCAAGGATGTGAACATCGTCGTGGGTACGATTAAGATGAAGAGAACAATCCAGTTCATTAAATGGTGCCTGATTAGGTTCAAGTGCAGGATAAACTATCAGCCACCCACTATTGTCCCAAGAGGGGATCTTGCCAAGGTGCAAAGGGCGATGTGCATGATTTCAAACTCGATGAGTGTGGAGGAAGTGTTCTCCATAATTGATCACAAGTTCAATCTCATGTATGCCAAAAGTGTGTTTGTACGCTGGTACATCGGGGAGAGCATGGAAGAGGGTGAGTTCTCTAAGGCACAAGAGGATTTGGCTACTCTCGAGAAGGACTATGAAGAGGTGGGAGCTGATTCTGGCGAGGGCGATGGTGAAGATGCAGGGGATGAATACTGATTTGTTGTTTTGTTTTTCTTCTTCTGGTCTAGTCATGTATTTCAAGATTGACCATCCACTTGAGTTGAATTGCAGTTTTCACATCTTTTGATCAAAACTAAAAATAAGTAATTTGGTCGTTCTGTGTTTATCATAATCTCTGTCGCAACATATTTTCATTGGTATAATTAGTTCCCCAGACACAAACATAAGGGAGTGCATTTTAGTGCACATCGGCTAGGTTAGTATTCAAGTTGGAAATGCTTGCTGGGAGCTTTACTGCCTTGAGCATGGTATCTATCCTCATGGGAAAATTTCAAATGACAAAACAATGGGAGGGGGAGACAATGCATTCAACACATTCTTCAGTGAGACGGGAGGAGGAAATCATGTCCCTCATGTTGTATTTCATGATTTAGATCCCTCAAAGGGAGTTGGGCGGATCCGCTGGAAAAGTTTACTGAAGGGAAATGTCCTTTTTTGTGGATTCGATGGGAGCCATGAAGAGGATGTCTAAGCATGAGGCATGAGGCTACATAGGTGGAGACCGCGAAGGAGGTGCCCGATCCAATGAAGTTGAAAATCATTGGCTTGACTGGAGGCCACGAAGATTGTATCTAGGTGTAAGGCACGAGAGGTTGATTTGTTGCTTGATCTGCTGGAGGTCGTAAAGAGGAGCCACCGCTACAATGCCTGACGATCGAAGCCCTGCGAAGGTGTGAATTTGAGCAATCCGCACGTGAGGAGAGGCCAACCCACAGAGGAGAATTCTGTGTGTTCATGTTGTCTTATTGTCTTTGAGGAATTTACGCTGAGAAGTATGTTTGGTTTATGATCGAGATTATCATTGTGCGCTACTATGGTGTGTGAATCTTAAGCCCATGGTGCAAGTTTTGGACATTAATATGATCTACTCAGTGCATAGCATGCGAATGGTGCTCTTTGATGGATCATTTATGCAGCAAGCAATGCTCGCAATGCAGCTCAATGAGTACATGAAATCAGGATGGGTTGAGAAAGGTTTTGTCATTCAATTGACTGAATACATCTACAATTCAGTACAAAATTACAAGATTATCATAGTTTTGAATATGGATGTATTGTGAGGCTGAAAAGTATGTCGAGCAGGTTGGCATAAGATCTTCGGTTTACCTCGCTATCGTTCTGGAATATCTTGTAGTTGAGGTACTTGAGTTCATTGGTTTCTACAAGGGACAACAAGTGGTAATGCACATATTGGAGGGATATCATGAGGGAGATTAAGTGATGGAAAAGGAGAATCATGAGAAGTGCCTGCTTATTCTGGCAGGATTGGGGTTCCTTTGTGGTCACATGGTCAAAACCCCTCGCGGCGTTCCTATCAGATGAATTCAAGTAGGAAGATGAGGAATACGAGCTTGATGTGGCCACGGGGTAGTGCTTGGTCTCATGGTTTCCAATGCTACCAGCAATTGTTCGAATGGTGATGAGGTCAATGGCATTAGATGCAATACAATTGTGAAAGAAGCACCTTAGACATGTTGGTTTTGGAGAAGAGTTGTTGCATCACCGTAGATGAGTTGCATGTAGAAGCCATCACGTTTGAGGAGAAGGTTTGTAAACCTGCACATGCCCACAATTTGACCTGCATTTTTTGTAACCGCATGAAGGTGAGTCACTACCAAAGCGAGTAGTAGAGGATCCACTAGGAGGATCACAATGATGTGAGGTCATTGGAAAGTGGGATATCATACCAAAATTTAACCTACGGTAAGTTGAGGTTTGCCATTATAGCGAGCACGACAGAGTGAAATTGACAGCCTTGTATCAGTGTTGAGGTCAAATGACGCATTGTTGAGAGAAACGTTGTCCTCGAGGAAAAGTACAGATACATGTATTAGGAATCTGTCTGGTTAAGAAGTTGAGCATCGACATAATGATGGTTTTTGTTTGAACAGAGCATTCAAATGATGTATTCGATGAGGCCAACGCATCCATAACTACATAAGTTATTGTGTGGTTGGAGGATGCGTTATATCCTTTGGGGAGATCTGTAGATAGTTGTTCAATGCTAAAAGAAACATCTTATTCCTAGAGTAGCCATGTTGTCGATGAAAACAAAAGGTGAAGATTGGACACTAAATGTGTCAGTGTTGCAAGATTGATTCGAGCCTACTGGTGCACCCTTATCGATTGGGTGCACCTCTGATACCATATCTAGTGACCCCAATCGTTACGACTACAAGCGAAGCTAAACACACACATATTTTTTTTTAAAACAGGATGACAACAACAATTATAGCTAAACAACTCATCTGGCGGCGAGCACCACGCCTACAAAAGAAGAAATAGACAATTATGACTCCACACACTGGCATAAGAGAAACTGGGTGAAATGNTACTCCACACACTGGCATAAGAGAAACTGGGTGAAATGTGTATAAAACAACAAGGAAAAATGACTACCCGCCCGACATGACAAAACCATTCCTACCAGCTAAGGGACAACATTCCCATCCCAACACAACAGTCTCGATGACCAGTTAACTATAAACTCGATGGTGCACAACCAAACACATGAAGGAGTTGCAACCCAAGCGCCAACAACAAGCTTACAATGGAAAAATACACCTACCATGGGAAGCATGGACTTCGGCCAAGTTATCATTCACTCCCATCCAATAGGGCGCACCATGATACCCTCATCTGGGATCATGGTGTCCCTGGGTGATAGGTGTGGCACTAACCCTTGCACATCACAACCTAGCTCAACTAAGGACTCAAGATAATCCAATGTGCTGGGAGCCTAACTACTGACAAGAAGACTACACCTATGCCCCCGAGCAATGGGTCGACCAGACGCAGATGACAACACTCAAACAACTTGCGCAAGCTATTAAACTATCACGCCAAAAAACCAAAATCATTAACTGCTAATCATTAAGTCTATGTGCGAATGAGTGAACTAGAAGAAATGTTATCATTATCATACTGAGGCCCAAAAGGTTAACTATAATGTGCACTTTAACAAATCAAGTACGCTTGTCAAAATTGTACACTGACCCAAGAAAGGTGAACTTCTTATAACTAAAAAGTTCTCTACTCTGCTTATTAAAAGTTTGACAATGCTCTCTAAACTAAAGCTGTCTAAATTATCATTGTCTGAATATACATCAAGTACATGCATAATTTCGCCGTGCAAGTGCGTTCCAATGGAATTTAGCTCGATAACAATGCTAAATTAAATCGCATAAAAATCATTACCCTTTAAGATGAACAGAAATGAAGTTGTCCTTCAACAAAATAAATTCTCTATCTATGGAATCTAATCTTTGTCAATATGCTAACATCTAACTATCAAAAAATCATTGTCAGCATACTATCAAATGCTAAATACAAAATCGCCAATAATAACACATGATATCAAAAGTGGTTAAGAAATTTATGTCTTAAACCATCTGACTCGTTCTCCGTGAAGCAAAAATGGGTTTAAACCATTATTTGTATAGTTGTCTTTACTCAGGATTTAACAATATAAAAGATAAGGAATTAAACACATTCTTTCTCTCAACACTCCGCATTACCTGTCATCATTAACGGTCACCATATCCATTGAACGCTGACTAATATTGGAGAAAGCTGTAAGAATGTAGGGCGAAAATGTTGTCTCAGATCAAGGTGAATAACCGTAATTATTCGGGAGTTATATATCGGCAAGGTTTGCAGTCAAAATATGTTAAATTCACAGAGCCATTACTGGTAAAGTTGGAACACTTAGGGATGCATTCGCCCAGAAGAAAAAGTTGGATTTGATGTCAACAAAAAAGTGCATCACCCCAAGGGAACACGCAGTCACTCACAGGGTAAGACGTAGTCACTCTCAGGGCCAAAATGAGGGTGGAAATACAAGTAGTCTCCATTCTAAGAACAAGTGAAAATTCCATCCAAAACAATTACAGACCATCATGGAAAATGAATATGCAAACGGTTTTAGAAAAGAGAAATTCTCAGGAAAGGAAAAATCATTCTAAAATAAAAAATCCTTTGAGAAATCTCTTTCCAACACAGGTTTAAAGGCACTAGGAAATGCCAAGTGTCACTTTGGTAAGGTTCTACTGAATGCAACACTCAACCACGTTTTTTTTTTGCTGGTAATTAAAGGCACGAACAGGTAGAGGAAAAGCCACCAATGCAGCACAATAGGGAGTCGAAGATAGTAAGGTCAAATAGAAAGTCGCATTCCAATACAACATGCAAAACGCAATGATTATATATTAAACTCACATAAAAGTTCATTGTTTGAAAATAAAGAGGTTAGCTCACATTCACTACCAAAGAAATGCCACCAACACTGCTAATTATTCACTGAACATTCAAAAGAAACGTTGAAAGGAAGGAATGAACAAACGATGGATATAAAATCGTTACTTTAACTGAGAATACCACTAGTTGTTGTAGGTATAAAATTGTTGAATCTATCCAGTAAATGAAAAATCACTGATTTAAATTACACTGTCAGCAACACATCACAGAGCCAAGGAGAATCATTTTTTAATGGGAACGACAGATGAGATATCGCTCTCACAAAAATCACAGGTAACAAGACAGATTTGCTAGAAAAGGTTTCATTAAAACATAGGGGTTCTTGGGTGAGTAAAGAGTTTACAAATACCAACTACCCCTGCACAGTTACATCTATCAATATAAGTTGAGACTCCAACAAAATTCCCTCGATTAAATTCGTTGGATAAAAGAAGCGCAAAAATCAAGGTAAAAGTTTCGCTATTAACAAGGCATAAATTTATTGTCAATCAAGAGTAAAAACACAGTCATCATATAAATCAAACTGCCATTCATTTAATATCACTGAAATTCTTCCCTTCAAGAGCTGGGAACTGATAATAAAATCACAAGAATAATATACCCTCTGAAAATGCATAGAGATAAAAAAAACACATAAGATATTGAGTTGATCACAGAGAGAAAAGAAAAACAATCAAAGCGGTATTCAATCGCCAGAAGGAACAAGAAAATCATTCAACTAGGAGAAATCAACAGGGGTAGATGGCTAGGAAGAAACATCCTTCGCTCATCACCCATGCATAGAAAAGTAGGGTGTTAGGATCTATAGCTCTATTAACACAAAAGTGATGACCGTCGATCCAGCTTCTGGGCGACTGCTGAGGCGACGAATGATGAGCTAGGGATGAGGGTGAAGTAATAGCACAAACTCATCACAAAATCAATAAAACAATAGGGTGGTCACCACATGCAGGGATCGAAAGCCAAGGGAATCAATCAACAACAAGCTTAAGGCTATGGGGAATTAAGTTATCAATTAAAATGCTAAGTCAAAGATTTTATTTACCCAATTAAAAATACAGAATTGAAAGCGTGATGTATAATAAGAATCTACCATGCAGAATCAAGTAAGCGTACCGTAGACCAAGTCATTCGCTCTGAGTCATTATCCTGCGTGCTCCATGTCGCTCCTGCTTGCCGATCGATGAGACTTCACCGGTACCTCCCAGCCAACACTAGGGTATTCTTCTTCCCCCTTAGTCCCCCGAGCCACAAAGTAGCCATGCACACTGAACGAGAGATTAGCTAGCCCCCATCTCGCCTTGTAAGGCCGAGCTACCAGTCCTCATCAAGATGGGTATCCCAACTCCCACAAACTAAGTCAGTCAAGTCTAAAATTCTACAGCGTAATGTTACGCATGATAGTGGAGATCCCTCATACTCGTCCTCCCTCCTTTATATAGAGTTTCTAAGTCATTTACCTTTCCAAAATCCCATTTAATTTATTCGTCAATAATTTAATTCACAAAAATCCTCCTTGTACATGTGTCACTCATCCCCTTCATTGCACCATAAATAAATTTCATTAATTAATTAATTACTTCTATTTCCCTCACCCACCTAAAAGAATTCCTAGAATCGCTCCTAGGTGTCCCCAAATTCCCTTATACATTTTAATAACTTATCCCCTTACTAAATCACTAGTTCAGTTCAATTTAGAAAGTTTTTAAATGCAAAAATACCTTACTAAGTTAGTCTTTCTTATTTTTCCGCATGTTTCCCTTTCTCTTTATGTTTCCCACTTTTTCCTAGTTTCCTAATTCTTTTAAATTTCCCTCTTTCCCTTTTCATTTAAAACTCAAATTCGCATGTGCAAAAAATTACCCTTTTTCCCCTTTTCCTTTTTAATTAATAAATTTTTAATTAGCATAATATAACAAAACAATTATTTCCCCTTTTTTAATTTTATCCCCCAAAAGTTTTTTTTTTTTTTAAATTGATTGAATTGCTTACCCCCTTCTCGTCACATGATGA
>JASDQU010682316.1:90458-103470 GCA_032191745.1 Picea mariana | reverse complement strand
AAAAAAAAAATTAAAAATAGTCATTGGAAAGCTAATAAAATTCTTCACAATTTTTATTTTGATGTAAAGTGAAATTCTAAATAAAAAACATAATTTTGTATGCCAGAAGATTAAGAAATTGTGAAAATATAGTTTTGTTTCTCATAAAACAAGAAAAATAGACACCCATCTTCATGATCTCACCCTTTGTGCAACATTATAGTATGTAGGAAATTGACAAAGGAAGTCAAGATGAGACCCAAATGGGTTACGAAAAGAGAAAATAATGGTCCAAGCAACTACAAGTGTTGATGCGTCCAGTCAAGGAAAGCATGAAATTGTTTGGCCTAGAAAAGTAAATGGAGGTTGAAGATCTAAAGTCAACAAGAGAGCATGGATGGAAATGTAATTTGGTGATGTAAGTGTCTGGTTAGATGAATGTAGGAAATTGATTAAGGATGATGTTTAATATCAACACAATACATGGTTGGAAATATACAAAGCGGGCAAGAGTGGATTCGTTGGAAAAGTTCTCAGGGAAGAAATAATAATGTGCAGGATTCAGGGAAATAGATGTTACCCAAAAAAAATAAAGAGAATTATGAATGATGGAAGACATTGTTGCAATTTTTGCAGCAAAAAATATAATCTTTCTTGTTGGAAAGTGGTGAAGACCCCTCTTCTCTCCAAGGGTTGTGCGACCTCCTGGTCTTAGGATCTTCTCAAGACTGAATTGCAATAGTCTTCGATTCCCTGTTGGAACCTCTCAGAAAAAATCCACAGGTTTCTGCAAAACTCTTGTCCCCTGCACAAGCACTAAAATGCAAGGCTCCTCCACATGACCATGCCTTGTGACCACATGCTTATCCGAAAAGGTGCATCGTGATTTCTTGTATTGGTTATATGATTCAACCAACTCTCTGTCCTTCGGACTCCCAAGTCCTAGAATTTCGAAAAGGTCTTAGTTCATGCTACCTTCTCCCTTAACTTCAACCATATGACCCTTCTCTATGACCTATGGCAAATCCTTTCGAGTGCATCGGGATTTCACTTGTCAGAACTCCTGATGTGATTCACCTTCATTCTCCTAATACCCGAAATTGCAAAGTATTCAGATCAGATAAACGATCACCAACAACTCTCCAACAAATGGCTGTGATCAAGTTGTAATTTCTCATTTCACAAATTCTCACAAATCTGTCCTTTGACCTTTACACTCTGTGAGTCAGGGAAACGTTGATCTCGTACCACGGCTCGCCTTTCAATGGATGGTCCCGATGATTTTGGGATTTCACCTTTCGAGGTTTCACGAATTTCACTCTGCTTCTTCCAAAATCTTCAGATGCATGAAATTTTGATAACTCCTCAGGAAAAACCAGTGCACTACTTTTCCGAGATCTAACGACTTGAAAGATTTAGCTCTTTCTAAATGAATATTAACCCTCAATCTTATCTAGTATTCAAACTTCTTGTTTGAAGGATTTCTCCTGCTCAATCCTCCATACTTGTTCTTCCTCTGAACTTCAATTTTCCACGCTTCACCTTTGAAAACTTCAACTCTTAAAGACTTAGAAAATTTTCTAAGTGTTTCTCCTCTCCATACTTAAAACCACTATTCCTCCTGAGATTCTGGTAAATGAAATTTAAATCTCATCCCTTGAGCACACTTACACTTTGTATCTTCTTCAAAATACATTCTGACACCCTCCTGGCATACTCTATGATCAACCTCCTGATATTTCAAACTTTAACACAAGTTTGTTTCTATACACACTCATTGCACTCAATATGGACACTGTGCATAAAAAAATTCTCACTATCTCTTCTGAGTTTTTAAGTAAAAAAAAATAATTCTTCATACACAGTCCTTGCGCTCTGCATGCACTCCTTGCATAATCTTATAGAAGAGCAACAATTTAACTCTTTCAATTATTCATTCACTCACTCATTATGAAAACCATACATTCACAAACACATAACAACACAGTCAAACTGTAAAGAATATCAACACTCTGTATTTGGTTCAATTTCCTTTGTTCTATCCAATTCATAAGAAAACATAATTATAGTCGTTTATCCTTTACAACTATTACAAGAAGAACTTGTGTAAGGACCCAGAGCTTCCTCGATCTTCTTCCTCCTATCTAAATACTATTTCATCCTATTCAAGTGGTCACCTACTAAATTAATGCAAACTAATGACTAATCAGGGCTAATATCCCAAACCTGTAATACATTACAGTCGTGTAAAGGATTTACAATGGTTCTGTCCTTTCAAACAATGGTCTGAATTTACATACAACAAATTAATTAACGAGAAAAACAAAAATATCTACACACCGCTACCAAGCTGATTAAGGTCGGTTTGGCTCCTTTGATGTGTTCAGGTGTCGATTACAGTTCCAGGTCCACTTCCTTTTGATGTGATTGTGATGCTCCTACATCATACTCCTCTGGACAAAAATATTCATGGACTCTTATCCATGATATCTCACACTGTTTTTCCATATTTCAAAATATCAGGTTTAGTTACCCAACTTGAATATTCCACAGGGTGATCCTTCCATTTCCCTAAATACTCATGATACATCTTTCTCCTAGTTTTCCTTCCATCTCTCTATTCTAAAATTTTCTCCATCTGAGTTTTTTCTATTATGGGCATTTGTTCTTCCCACTGAATTTCTTCCTGATCATCTAACTCTCATATATCATCTCTATTATAAGGATAAAAATATGCAATATTTAATATCAGTGATATGCCAATATTATCTGGCAACTCAATTTCATAAGCATTTGTTGTAAATTTTCTAAGGATCTTGCATGGTACTATCTTCTTCATCTTCAATTTATTATATGTTCCTCTTGGAAACCTCTCCTTCTTCAAATGAGCTAAAACTTCATCTCCCACTTCAAATTGAACTTCCCTTATTTTCTGATCAACATTATCCTTATACTTTTGATTACTATCCTGTATCTACCTCCTAACTTGATCATGAAGTCTTTGCATTTTTGTAGAAAAATATTTTGCTCCAGCACTCCTAAATTCATCTTATTTAAATTCTGTCAATTCGGCAACCCCTCTCGGATATCTCCCATATACTATCTCAAATGGACTTTTTCTAGTGCTTCTATCAATTGAATTTTTAAATGCAAATTCAGTCTGTGCCAGAATCTGATCCCACTAACGACCTTGTTCAATGACTAAACTCCTTAACAAGCAGGGATGATTTTAAGGATGGAAATTTATTTTAAAATATAGAAACCTTGGCGAATCTTACTAATCCTTCATATGCCAACTATAAATGTTTGGCGATATTTTTGTAAAAATATCCAAATTTCTAAGGATTTTATATAGTTTTTATAAAATTTTGGTGATTTTTAAGGTAAAATGATTTTATCCTATAGAATTTGGGCAAATCATTTTTAAAATAGAGAATCTCGTTTTTGGAAAAACCATGTAAAATTATCTCATGAGTGAATTTGAGCCCCTAAAATCATCTATGTTAACAAATTTCCCAGACTCTTGTTCACCAATTTAGTCTTTCCGTTGGTATGAGGGTGATATGTTGAACTAAAAGATAAATTAGTTTCTAGCCTCTTCCATAGATTCCTCTAAAAGTGTCCCACAAACTTAATATCTGTGTCTAAAATTATGCTTCTGGGCAATCCATGTAATTTCACAACTTCCCTGGAAAAAAAAATTGGTTATGTATGTAGCATCATTTGTCTTCTCACTAAAATAAGAAACTGGCCTATTATCTTGACTCAAAACTTCTCCAATGGCTATCCCACTTGCATCACACCTCACCTGAAATGTCTTTCCAAAATATGTTAAAACGAGAACTGGTTGTTCTGTCATCTTCTTTTTCAACACTCTAAAACTTTTCTCAGCATCCTTTGTCCAATTAAAGGACTTATGTTTCTTCTTCACAATGTCCATCATGGGTGCCCATATACCACTAAAATTTCTAATAAACTTTCTATAAAAACGTGTTAAACCATGGAAACTTCTCACCTCAAATATCTTCCTGGGTGACGACCATTCTTTGATTGCTCTCACCTTTTCTGGATCCATCTTCAATTCATTTGAAGAGATCACAAAACCCAAATATATGAGCTCTTTCTTCATAAAAGAACTTTTCTTCAAGTTTATTAACAACTTTTCTTTCTGCAATTTCCCCATCACTAATGTCAAGTGCTTTAAATGTTCTTCCTCTATTTTTTTGAAAACTAATATATCATTCATATATACGATGAAAAATTTACCTATGAAGTCCTTCAATACTTCATTCATCAACCTCATAAATTTACTTGGATCATTTGTCAATCCAAATGGCATGACTAGGCATTCATACAAACATTCATTTGCCTTGATTGATGTTTTCCATTCATCTCCCTCTCTCATTCTTATCTGATGATATCCACTCTTCAAGTCTATTTTTGAAAAATAACTTGCTCCACTCAATAAATCCATCAAATCATCCATCCTGGGTAAAGGAAATCTATACTTTATGGCCATCTTGTTGATGGCTCTAGAATATGTACGCATTCTCAATCCCCCATCTTTCTTTGGGAATAATACAATTGGCACTGCACTTGGGCTTAGACATTCCCTAACTAAACCTTTATCCAACAACTACTGAAATTGCTTCTTAACTTCTTCATTCTCTCGAGGTGTCAACCTATATGCTTCTTTATTTGGCAAACTGGCTCCTAAAATCAAGTCAATATGGTGACTAATACTCCTAATAGGTGGTAATGAGTGAGGCAACTCATCCACTGCTATGTCAGAAAAATTCCCCTTACTACAACAAATTGGATTTCCTGATCTTTCTTGACCTCCTTCAAGATTTCCTTCCCACTCATGACAAATATTCTTCTACTGGCTTCTTCCTTTTCTTTCTTCTCTTCTATTGGCAGTAACATGCGAGTTCTACCATTATTTTCCAGAGTATAAGTATTTTTCCTCCCATCATGAATAATATTCCTATCAAATTGCCATGATCCCCCCAACAAAATATGACAAACATCCATAGGAATTACATCACACATAATCTCATCTTTATAGCCTCCTATTTTAAATTCAACTTTCCATTGTTGACTTACCATTACTTGATGTTCTTTCTGCAACCATGATACTTTGTATGGACTTGGGTGTGAAGTTGTCTCCAGATTTATGTTCTCCACCATCTCTGTTGATACTAAATTATCAATAGTCCCATTGTCTATAATCATCTTGCAAACTTTTTTCTTTGTCTTACAAGCAATCCTGAAGAACCTCGTTCGCTGAACTGGGTCTTCTATTTCTTTCTCTAGTTTTAGAAGAACTTTCTTCATCATAAGATTTTGTAGTCCTTCTGCTGTCTCTTCTTCCACATTTTTCTAGGCTTCATAAAAGTGTGTTTCTCCTCCTCCTTCTCTCTTCCTCTTGGTACATCCCCAAGACATATGTCATGTCTTTCCATAGGCATAACATTTAACTCCACCTCCTCTCCTTCTTCCTCTTCCTCAAGGAAAATATTTTCGCCCACCAAACGCTCTTCTTTGGGAAGTTCCTCCTCCTTCAAAGAGACCATATGATTTCTCATTCTCATCCTTATCTTTCGGTGCCTTATCATAGATAAATCCCTTACCTCTATTTAATCCTTTGCTTCTATTCCGTTGACTCTGGTTTCTGGCCAACTTTTCTTCTACCTTCAATGCAATCTGATAAGAATCTTCCACTGTCCTCACATTCATCATACTAATTTCATCCTGAATTTCACTCCTCAAACCATTTATATACCTAGAAACATTTTCATCATCCTTCTCTCTTTGTCCAGTCCTAATATTCAACCTAGAAAATTTCTCTGTATACTCTTTCACTGTCATACCCCTCTGTCTCAGATTCTGTGATTTTCTGAACAACTCTATCTGATAATCTCTCAGTATGAATTTAGCCTTCAATTTGGCTACCATCCTATCCCAACTCTTTATCTTCATTTTTCCTTTGCTCCTTCTTTCTCCTTGTAGTTCATCCCACCACAATGTTGCATGTCCTTTTAATCTGGTGACATCATGTCTCACCTTCCTTCCTTCATCGACCTCTTCATAGTCAAAATACTTATCTAACGACCTTATCTAGTCCAATAACTCTTCGACATCCAAGTTACCTTCATACATTGGAACCTCCATCTTTTCTCTAGCTCCCAACTTCACAACAACTTTCAACAAGTGTTCTTCAACCACATCTTCCCCTATAACTTATTCAATTTCTATTTCTTCACTTTCTACATCACTGACATCTTCAGCGGCAGGTGTTCTCCTTTGTATTTCTTCCATCGCTTCCAACTTTGCACAAAGTTCTCTCATTTATCTTCCTATAACACGGTTTTCCATAGGTGGTCCCATGTATATCCTTCGCAACATCGCTCCAACTATTATTAACACACCGAGTTCAACTTCAAATCTTTTTCAGGCTCTAATACCACTTGGTGCAGACCCCCCTTTTCTCCAAGGCCTGTGCGACTTTCCCAGACTTAGGATCTTCTCAAGACTGAATTGCAACAATATTCAATTCCATGTTGGAACCTCTTAGAAAAAATACACAGGTATTTGAAAAACTCTACTCCCGTGCACAAGCACAAAAACCAAACTCTCCTCCACATGACCATGCCTTGTGACCACACGCTTATCTAAAAAGGTGCCTCGTGATTTTGCGTATTGTTTATATGAGTCAACCGAATCCCTATCCTTTGGACTCCCGAGTCCTGAAATTTCGACAAGGGTTTATTTTGTGCTAGCTCCTCCCTTAAGTTCAACGATATCACCCTTCTCTATGACCTGGGGCCAATCCTTCTGAGTGCGTCGAGATTTTTCTTGTCGGAACTACCGATGAAATTCACCTTCGTTCTCCCGATGCCCGAAATTGCAAAGTATTCGGATAAGACCAATGGTCACCAACAACTCTCCAACCAACAGCTGTGATCAAGTCGTGATTTTGCATTTCGCAAATTCTCACAACTTCATCATTTGAACTTTCCACTCTGCAAGTTAGTGAAATGTTGATATCTTACCACATGCCTCCTTTCAATGGATAGTCCCGATGATTTTGGGATTTCGCATTTCTGGGTTTCATGAATTTCACTCTCCTTCTTCCAAAATCTTTTGGTTCATGAAATTCTGTTAACTCCTTGCGACTAACCAGTGCATTACTTTTTCGAGATCTAACAGCTTGAAAGATTTTGACTCTTTCTGAATGAATCTTGACCCTCAATCTTATCCAGTCTTCAAAATTCTTTATTTAAGGATTTCTCCTGCTCAATCCTCTGTACTTTTTGTTCATTTGAACTTCAATTTTCTATTCTTCACCTTTGAACACTTCAACTCTTAAAGACTTAGAAACTTTTCTAAGTGTTTCTCCTCTTGAGACTTAAGACCACTATTCCTCCTGATATTCTGGTAAATGAAATCTAAATCTCATCCCTTGCACACACTTACACTTTTTTTCTTCTTAAAAAGACATTCTGGAACCCTCCTGGCATATTCTGTGCTCAACCTCCTGAGATTTCAAACTTTAGCACAAGTTTATTTCTATTTGCACTCCTTGTGCTCAATATGCACACTTTGCATACGAAATTTCCCCACTATCTCTTCTGAGTTTTTAAGTAAAAAAAAAAGACTTCTTCATACGAACTCCTTGCATAATCTTACAGAAGTGAAACAATTGAAATCATTCAATTATTCATTCACTCACTCATTATGAACATCATACATTCACAAACACATAACAACACGGTCAAACTGTAAACAATATCAACACTGTGTATTTGGGTCAATTTCCTATGTTCTATCCAATTCAGAAGAAAACATAATTACAGTCGTTTATCTTTTACAACTATTACAAGAAAAACTTCTCTAAGGACCCAACGCTTCCTTGCTCTTCTTCCTCCAATCTAAATACTATTTCATGTTATTCAAGCGGTTACCTACTTAATTAATGCAACCTAATGACTAATCAGGGCTAATATCTCACACCTGTAATACATTACATTCATGTAAAGGATTTACAATGGTTCTGTCCTTTCAAATGGTGGCCCGACTTTACATAAAACAAATTAATTAATTGGAAACTCAAAATGATCTCCACATCGCTACCAAGTTGATTAAGGTCGGTTTGTCTCCTTCGATGTGTTGAGGTGTTGATTCCAATTCCACGTCCGCTTCCTTTTGATGTGATTGTGATGCTCCTACATTAGAAATCCATACATAGCACTAGAAGTTAGACTACATATGAAATGATAAGAAAGTTAAAGATGCATTCTTAGTGTATATAGACAATGGACATGCATTAGTGAACATAGATTGTTTAAAATATATATAACATGTTAAAACATAGGAGTATTCTATGGTTATATATCAGAATATGATGTTTCTAATGGTGTTTCTTGTTCTAAGAAAGAGGAAATTTATGGAAGACATCCAAATGAAGAAAGATGTTATTGATACCGGCTTGTCATATAGCATCAAATTCACTTAACGTAAACTATACATGTATGTGTTTTATGTATTATGCTGCATAATTGTTGAAGGGAATTAGGTAATAATTCCCTAGACAAAGTTATTTTATAAAATTACATTAATATATAATTGGAATGCATTAATCACAATGATACACCACTCGATGTGGTAAGGGATGGAGACCTTTGATAATTCTAAAAGTTGTTTATATTTTGAATGCATACAAATGACATGGTAGCATGTCATGCTATATTTCTTATGAGCTAATAACCAAAAAAATGAAAGGGTGTGATCCTATTATAGGAATTAATTCCTATAAATCTAGTCATGTATGAAGCCATGACATGGCTGGATATGGAAAAGATTTAGTGTCACACAAATATCCAAGGAAAATTCCTACTTATAGTTAAGATTTGGATTGCAACATTTTTGCTAACATTAAATAGCACCATAGAATTATATTATTGATGTAGTGTTTGGGTCTAAAAGGAAGGCATCCAAATGGTTGAGAAAATAATAGGAAGTGTATGAATGATGTGTCAATGCATTGACCAGACCTTCCAATTCACCATGGTGGCATACATCTCTTAGATAAATGGTATTATGAAATCAATGCAAGCGTAAATTGAATAGAGATGCATAGAGAGTTTCACTAATGAATAGTGTGTAAGTGGTAGAGTCGCACTCATACATGATAGAGATTTTTATGCTTAAATGCATTTTTTGAATCCATTTGGGTGCATATATTTATATATGATATTTAATAAAAATGATTATACTAAGATTTGAAATGCTACAATTATTACTAACTCCTGGAGTTGAGAGCATTTTAGAACATGTCCGATATTGCAACAAGAGAGTTGCAAGTTAAAGTAGTCACCTGAAAATGGACTACAAGAAATCTTTGTCAAAAAATAGAGTAATAATTGCTAAGAACATAAATGTGTGGGGAATGAAAAATTCATTCTGATTAATGCATGGATTGAAGTGATTAAATTGTTAAGTGCATACAATTTTTATATAACTTTATGAAATTTTGTGGTTGTTGTATTAAAAGTATATTTCATAGGAAACACTAACGAAGTGTCTAGCTTAATCCAAGGTCGGAGTATTGCAAGGAAAAGTGGTATCCAATATGGTGTTGCTAAAATCCATAAGAACGACTGCATCTTATTGTTGCAACAACCAAGAAATTATGAGATGGAGTCTCATACACGTGGAAAATTATAATTTCCTTATTAAACAAATTTAAAGTTCCAAATGAAATTGTTATGATATAAATTCACGTTGACTATATGTGTGTGATAGAAATGATATGATGGTTATTGARGCTAKAATTCTTGGGAAGGAAGGATATTATTCAGACACTGGAGTCTTATGATTGCCAAAAATAAAATATAAATTGTAAACATACAGATCCTTAGTTGGGGTTTGAAGATGAGTTGGTGCTCTCCTTGTGTGGGKAAGCCTTGGCAAGATGGAYYGTTRAAGGGTTTTGTAGAAGTAAAAGGATGCCTCAACCTAGAAGGGTAAGYACAACAAGGAAAATGTAGCTCAATAATGCTACAGTGGGATAATTGTTTTCCTGAAGAAACTATGTGGAATAGAGAAAAGGACTTCCAATTGGAGTATGAAGAAATGAATCTGGTGCTTGAGAAAATGAGCACTAGAAGGGTAACAAGATTCAAAAGGAAAGGAAAGAATATTTTTTAATAATTTTAGACTGTAGATTTTATATATTGCATTGAGTACAATGCATAATAAGGGGGAGGGGAATGTAATACCCCAAGTTGATCCCCTGTTATAATTGTACATATGTTTTATAGGTAGGTGAGCTAATATATTATGGGCCTAAGTGCCTATGTTATTATTAGGTTGAAGAACCTAGATTCTAAAATCCCAGTGTGAATATGATTGTAATATGTAATCACTCAGATTATTAATAAAATCACATCATCGTTGCAGACCAACCAAAAAAAAGAGTATGAGAGACTAAACTCCACTAGAAAGGGAAAGAGGGGATAAAATTATAGGAAAGGGGCTAAGATACTAGGGTTAAGCCAAGGGAATATTATATTAAAATTCCTTAAATACTAAAGTTATTGGTATATGAAATTTTATCCGAAGTCCCTAAGTTCCTACTGAGGACGAAAAAATTACAAGTGGGGGACAAGTCAGTTCCTATGGATCCATGTGTCATAAAAGGAGACATTCGTATACAATATGGGGATTTAGTTAATTCCCATCATTCCTCCATAATCATTTTCCATCATTATTACCATCTCTCCTCTTCTATCATCCGTACACTACGACCACCACCTCCATACTTGTATGTGGGAGTTGGTTATATCTACTGACCTAGTATTTTTGAGCTGAAGAGCAAGGTTGTCAGGCCCATGTGTTATTGAAGAGGTGGGTTCTCAGGTCGTGTGTTATTTGAAGAGGCAGGTTTTCATGACTCTTTTTTATGGAAGAGACGGATTTTCAGAACCATGAGCATTCACTCTAGGTGAGCAAACTACTGGGAGATAATTCCCAAGGTGCCAAGATACAGCTACAGGGTTCTCAGGCTTCATATCTGACCTATTTCTAAATCCCAAAAGGGAAGTGGGGAAACCAAAGGAATATTAAGAAGAGAAGGGGCACACTTCCTAGGGTCGGACAAGCATGTGAGGAATGAGGGACTGTAGGTTGTTAGAGAGACTTTAGCCTATCATAGGATTCCTTTAACCAAGTGGCGTTTTATCCCTATCTCGGGGGTGATGACCCACTACTAATATTTATGAGCAATGTAGTTTAAGGCTGGTAGGAACGTGGAAGGTCTGCACACAATTAGTGAATGCTTACCCAAGATAAGTGTCAATTATGTATATGGTTTATGTGTTGTATTATAATTCATGCATTTCTTTCATTGTGTTTTCCTACATATGTTGTATTTTTATACTTGCTAATATTTTTCATAGTTATGTGTGTTTGTAGAGGAATTTTAGTGAATTTATTGGTATAATAGTTTGTAATTTTGGAGTGGCATTGCCTAGATTGAGGATGGGTATGCTAAAACTAATTTTGGAGAGCAAGGATACACTAGTCATGCAAAGAGAAAGTGAAATGATGGCTTTTGGATGAAGAATGATCCAATTTCGATAAAAGTTGGTTGACTTTGTTTAAGCACTATGAAATACTATCAAGAATAAGTATCATATAAAGAGACTTCTTGGTACAATTGATATTGATGGGGACACACCACTACATCATTCTAAATGGTTTGAACTAGAGAAAGGGAATCTGAGCTAGTCGAATTCAAATGCTAGAATTGAAGAAGGCATATGAGGCTAACACCAAATTATTATACCTTAGATGTAGTTGTGAATCGTGAGTGGGTTGTGGTCATGAGAAGAGGAGAGATGGAAACGATTGTAGGGACCATGGTGGTGATTATCTAGGAGCCCAAGGATGTGAAAGGACAGCCTACAATCATGCTACACAGTTTTTAATTGTACTTTCAACTTCTTTGTTAAACAAGTTGATAAAATGTTTGGAGATGGCAAGGAAACTCAGATAATCCATAAATGTGATTGTGAAAATCCTTGACCATGATAAATTTAATTATTTATTTTAAATTTATTTGGGGTTCTGATGAGAAATGTGTTGAGCCTTATCAACTCAATGTGTGATACATTGTTAGATTTGATCAATATGACAATTTCCTATAAAAGTGTGGAAACTCCAAATAACTAACAGTAAATGTATTGGTATTAGTAGCATTTACATTGAGCATAGATAACTCAATATGAATGTAGTGTTTTTTTTAGAATTATATAGTATAATAAATCACACATGAATCCAAGACAATGAAGTTCAAATACATAGAGGAAGACTCCAAACATGTAAATAACTTTAGAAGAGGAAGATGATATTATCTCTAATTGATGAGATGAAGTCCTTCTTGACAATGTTTTGTGATGTATAACCATTTCTAAGTCTTCTTGGTAAAGTGTGATATAGTTGGAAGGAATTTCAACGACATGTTACCTCTAATTGTTCCTTGATATGGAAACAAGTTGCATTGTCCTCGTTGGGAAACCATGAGTTGATGTCATACATAACTTGGAATGATAAGTAGGAAGAACAAAGATGTTTTTCTAGAACAATAGAGAGATCATTTCAAGGGAAACAAGTGACAATGGTAGTCATGTGGAAGAAATACAAATGCAAAAGAAGTAGGATGATTACGCATAAACAAAGTAAATTGTGTGGATGAGTTGTGTTGAATAAGACAGACTCATGACCATATGTTAATATGAGTCACACATTGTTTTAGCAAGTATATGATGTAATGTTTATGAAATTGATGTATTGGTCCTTGAAATGCTTGATTATGTACCTAGATGGAGTATGTAATGTATGTACATATGTTTATGTAACATTTAAATGGAATATCATTGTAAGACTTGACTAGCCATGCATTCCCCTTTGTCATGTATCCTTATTGATTTGAATTGCAGAAATGCCTATTAGAGAGTTTGTTAATACT
>JASDQU010682316.1:45513-56429 GCA_032191745.1 Picea mariana | reverse complement strand
AGCTTGGCAGTGGCCTCTTCTATTATGTTCTTCTTGCAGGCAACCAGAATCGCCATCTTAGAAAAGCGATCAACAACCACAAAAACACAGTCATTTCCCCACTTAATGGAAGGGAGGCCCGACATGTAGTCCATTGAGATGGATTCCCATGGCTTGTCAGGAGTAGAAAGAGGGGTGTACAGGCCCTGTTTTTTAGTGGTCGGTTTGGCAATAGCGTAGATAGTGCATAACCTGATATACTTGTTGACCTCGAGTCGATGTTTCGGCCAATAGAAATGTTTCTATAGGATCACCACTGTCCTTTGGACATCCAAGTGTCTTGCCACCCGACTGTAATGGGATTTCCAGATCATCTTCGCTCGCTCGCTTGATGGGACAAAGATATGGCCTAGACAACACAACAACCCATCATGAAGATGGAAATTATCGACAACTACATTTGCAACCAACATTTGGTAGGTGGTGGCAAAGTCTAGGTCTTTCTCATAGAGTTGGGGCCATCTAGAGGTCTCATGGACACAAGAGTCTATCACCGTGGTGAGTGCCATTACTTGCAGTCTTCTGAGGCAATCAAGGACACGATTGGTGATTCCTATTTTATACTTGATGTTGAGGTGGAATTGCTTCAAGTATGTTGACCACTTTTGATGGCAATCATTCTGTAATTTTCCTTGTGTCTGCATGAACTGCAATGGCTTATGATTAGTGTGGATGACTATCTCCTTCCCAAGAATGTAATGTCTCCATTGGCAGTAGGTTTTCACAATGGAGTACATTTCTTTCTCATAAGTAGGGTACTTACGGAAAACATTTGATAGTGTATCACTATGATAGTCCAGGGGGTGGTCGTGTTGAGTGAGAACGGTGCCCACCACATAGTTTGAAACATTTGTCTTGATCTCAAAGGGTTGTTGCAGGTCTAGTAGTGAAAGCATTGGGGTTGAGCAGAAGCATTACTTCAAATCGTCGAACACTTGTTGTTGGGACCGGCCCGATGCAATTTTCACCTTACCACCACCCCTGGTTATTAATCTAAGGGCACATGCAATATGTGAGAAACCCAACATGAACCTGCGGTAGAAATTGACAAGGCCCAAGAAGCTCCAAAGATTAGTGAGTTTGGTTGGGGCTAGCCAGTCACGGATGACTTGGATCTTGGCTGGATCCACATGTACATCATGTTGATCAATTATGTAACCCATGGAATGGACCCTGTCCATGCTGAAGGAGCATTTTTCCAAGTTGGCATATAGCTTGTGCTACCATAGGGTGTGCAGAACCTGCTGAATATGTTCCAAGTGTTTGACCCAAGTCTTGTTGTAAATGAAAATGTCATCCAGATACACCACTAAAAAATTATTGGTGAATGGTTGTAGGATATCGTCCATCATCCTCATGAAAGCGGCTGGAGCATTTGTGAAACCAAAGAGCATGACCAACCATTCAAAAAGTCTTTCCTTTGACTTGAAGGCATTTTTCCATACATATGTCTATTCTATCGAGACCTGGTGGTAGAAAGACTTCAAATCAATATTACTGAAGTATTTTCCCCCTATGAGTTGATCAAGGAGGTCATCGATTCGGGGAATCGGGTGTCGGTTTCTGATTGTGATTTTATTTAGAACCCAGTAATCGATGTAGAGTCGTCAGGTTCCATCTTTCTTCTGTACCAGCATGATTGGTCTCCCACAAGGTGATGATCTAGGATGGATGTGCCCCTTGTGGAGAAGTTCTTGGATCTGTCACTTGATCTCCTCATTCTCTAACATAAAGCAGCGATAGACTAGACCATTGGGTAGCAGTGCATCAGCGGTCATATCGATGGGTTTCTTGACCTGGCAGTGCAGAGGTACCTCGGTAAGTGAGGAGAATATATCTGAGTATTATTCCATAACCTTATCAACTTGTTTCTGTTGTGTGTAGAGGTCAATGGCAGATACATTGGATGTGGCTATGATCTTTGGATTATTCTGAGAGCGAATCATGAAGAAGACAAACTTCCCTGTCTGAGAGATGAACTTCCTACATTATTTAGCAGAGATCAAGAAAATAGCACTAGGTGGGACTGTCGTGGGTATGCTATACAATTTCCTCTTCAAAGTAATAATAACACTATCAGGCCTAGACTCATATACAACATGACGTTTCCATAAATAATGTTGGCCCAAAAGAACATCACAAACTTCCAGAGGAGAAACATCACACAATACCTCATCTTTGAAGGGCTTGATGTCGTATGACAGTCAACCCTTTTGGCTGAAGTAGACATCGCTTCCTTGGCAGAGCTATCCAATGGTGTTGGGTTGTGGGTGTGGTGTTGTTGACAGGGCCATCTACTTGACAACCTATGCAGAGATGAGGTTCTTATGGCTACCGATATCCACAATGAAGTGCAGCAGGGTGCCTTTTACCCACATCTGTGAATGGAAGAGGTGTTCTCCTTCTTTTGGCTCATCTGGTTCACCAGGCTTGAGCTTGGTGGTAGCAATGGTGGCACTGCATTTCGCATCAATAATTCATCTTCCCTTTTCTAGTTTTGGTTTAGAGCTTGAACCTGAATCCGATTCAGAGGATTTCACTTCAGCCACCAGGGACTTCTTTGAGCGACAGTCAGCAATGTTATGCTAAGAGATCTTATGGAAGTCGCACCACTTCCCGATATCTTTCTTTGTCTTTCCAGTGTCCTTATTTTCTGACGGATTGGACTGGTTGTCTTGATACTTTCCATATTTGATCTGTCCTTTGTTCTATGGGTTGGGGCCACCCTTTACTGGCTTTTGTTGTGCGGGTTTCCCAGGCCCAAATTTTCGTGTCTTTTGTTTGAGCTTCTGCTTGATTTTCATGGTATATCGGTAGGCCGTGCCCAAGGATGAGATTTCCAAAAATTTCATTTCGGTATGGATGTATCTATGAAGAGCATCACGATACTTGAGCACTAGATGTCGCTCTGAATCGTTTCTACCCAACTTGGTGCGCAAGGTATGAAATATATTCGTGAAATTTGGCACTGCTTGGTCTCTTTCTTTCCGCAGTGTGGTCCATTTGGTATAAAAGCGGCATAACTTTCGATAGGGTAGTATTGTTCCTTAATATCATCCTTGAAGGAATCTCAGGTGGTTGTGACTGTAAATGATGAGGGTTCATCTATTTCCTTTTAATTACAGAAAGTTTCCCACCAATCTTTGACATGAGGAACGAATTTGAGGAGAGAAAAAGTAACCTTTTCTCTATTCAAAAAGTTATGGAAAGAAAAATACCCTTCTAGTAGATTCAACCACTTATCTACAACATTTGCATCTATCTAACCTTCAAATATAGGAATATCGAAGTTTATTTATACCTTGAATGGGGTGGCCCTGTTAGAATATAGAATATGGTGTGCTCATTTTACCATTAACAATACCCTCGTCACCCAACCACGGGCCGAAGCCTCCCTCCGAGCACCTTAACCTTGACCTGAGAATTCTTCTGGAAGCAAACCCTAGGCTAGATAGCCAAACAAAGAGTAGCACATCAATCCCTAAGGATAGTGCATCATAAAAGACTGATCAGATGTTCCAAATCATAGCCAAGAGATATCCAAGCCAATACTGAAACTAGCTGTTGTTGCAGCTGCACCTGCAACCATCCTACAAACCCGTGCACCAACTGCAACTGCAGTGTGCACCAACTGGGAAAACTGCAGTCCTGAGATGTTGTCAAATGAGAACTGGCACCCTATATTTATAGTAATCCTACCAGTTTGCTAGGGCCGACTTCTCCTTCTGGGTATGTGTCTTTTCAGTATATTATTATTAATTCTGCCAGACTTCTTCTCTTGGAGGCTAATAGCCTAATATAAATTATGTTCTTGAGATGACAAGGCTTCTAGGGTTATTAGCCAATTCATTAGGGTTTCTCTTGCTTCCCGGAGTCTTCTATTCTTGTCAGGTTCACATGTAGAGGTAAATACCTCCTGCAGCTACCATAATATTAACACTCCCTCCTAGCTATAGGGGTATTTACATGTAATGGACTTGAGCACAAAACATACCATTTACCCAGTAGCATCAATATAGTCATCTAAACTATTTCATGACTAGATCATGAGCATCACCATCACCATCACCATCAACTGCATCATCTCTCGAAACCATACTCCATCTGAGTAGTTAGATATGATGCTGGATAAGTCACTCTCACCATGGAGTGATACAAGAGGAGTAAAAGATCCAAATTGTTTTCCGTCTGGAAAATCTCTGTTCATCATTCATTTGAATGATCATCTCCAATAATCTATTGATAGTCTTCAAGGCAATTAGAACAAGGAAAGAACACACCTATGTCTATTCATAGTAGTACACAACTACAATCCAGTGGTTAACTACCACATCAAGTAATACACAAGTACTTGGTCAACAATGTATAGTTACGAGTAGTGAAACACATCCACCACAGTAGTCCTCATCTACTATCATATAGTCTTCATAACAAACATCTGAGAGCATCCTGCATAGAAACAATGTTATGATAAAAAATGTATCATCTGGGCCAATCTTTCACTCACGTCTGTGAGATCTGAAAGAATGTCTTCCACCACAGTAGTCTTCATCTACATAGAAACAATGTTATCATAAAAACTGAATCAACTGGGCCAATCTTTTACTCACGTCTGTGAGATATGAAAGAGTGTCTGCGCACAGTATAGAATATCAACAATGATCATCTGGGCCAATATTTCACTCACGTCTATGAGATCTAAAGTAATGCCTTCCCTCTACATAGAATATCAATAATAGGCTATTTTCCCCATTCTTCTCAACCAAGGAAGAAGGATTGTTTCTGATTTCTGAACCTGGACCATTTCCCACCCTGGGCCATTCTTCCAACACTAAACAAAATGTAACCTAGAGAGAATGAGTCTGCCCTCAATAAATGCTTGGACCATTCCTTACCTTGGTCCATTCCTCCGACACTAAACAAAGTGTAACCTGGAGGGAATGAGTCTGCCCTAAGGAATGACTGTCGTAGACTATTCCCCACCCTGGGCCATTCTTTTGACACTAAACAAAGTGTAACCTGGAAAGAATGAGTCTGCCCTCGAGGAATAACTGTCCCTGATTGTTGAGCCTAGACTACTCCCCACCCTGGGCCATTCCTTTGACACCAAGCAAGGTGTAACCTGGAGCGAATGAGTCTGCCCTCGAGGAGTAATTGTCTAGACCATTCCCCACCCTAGGCCATTCCTCCAACACTAAACAAGTGTAACCTAGAAATAATGAGTCTGCCCTCGAGGAATGTCTATCCTGCATCAACTTCCAAAACAGATGATTATTTGAAACTGCTCACAACTATGAATTTCGAAAGAATGACTGCCCGGCGAGGCAGACCATTCTACTTGACCACTACTTAGAGTGACTACCAAGAGGAATGACTATCCTAGACCACTCCCCATAATGGGAAGTCATTGTCTATGATACATCAGCAATCAGTCTGCCTCCCATGTTAACTACAATGGGAAGCTACTATTTGTCATAAATCTCAATCCGCTTTCTGAACAGGAAAGCATCTGTCCAATCTGGACTTTTACAAAGATAAATGCTCTCTCCTAACTGGAGAGATATTTAAATCACAAAAATAAATGTTTGCGTACCTTCTTTTAGTTTGGAGAGTCTTCCCTTTCAGTTAATAGAGTTATTTTCACGAGCCCTAGCTTGAGTATGTAAGTCCTTTCATCTTGGATAGAGGCTTTACCAAAATGTATGTTTATCTGCTCATCTGTAGAGATATGTATTGGAGAAAACATTTTCTTCTTTCTGGACTTCATCATGGGTAGTGTAATACTGGTACTGTAGTCTGGAACACTGTGAAGGCTTCTTGTAGATCTGAACAATAGAGTATATCATAGTTGGAGAACTGGAACATATCCGTGTGGCACTTCTTCTGTCATCATGAGATCTGATCTTCTGAGTAGTCATCTTGATGTTAGGAAATCTTCACCATGCTTCTGTTGTGCACTAGAGGTTCTCCACCAAGTTGTCTTCTTCTTATCTGCATACAGGAGTATCTTTTTGGTATGCCTCAAGGTCTTGAGATTGCTCTGCATGTGCTCTTTACTCAATTTCTTCTGGAGAACATTCTTTGCATTCATCTGATGTAGAATTCTAACTTATGGATGTTGCAGATAATATAATGACTTATATAGAGATAAGTCTGGTGTACTGGAACAATCAATCCTCATAGTCTTCTCCCTCCATTTGAGAGAACCTCTGGTTCTAGATCTCGCAATGCTTTCATTCATAAGTCTTATGTACATTGTTCTTCATCACAACTTTCATTTCTTCTACTTGATTGCTTTTAGTGAGTTCATATCAGGCTGGTAATCCTATGATTCTTGATACAATGACTGGTTGTTCTAATTCTTCTTATTTGGGATCTTCATGTTCTTCTTTTTCTTTAGCTCTTGGGTCCATGGAGTTTCTTATAGATTCCATGTCCTAGATATTCCACTTCTTACCTTCATCATCAGTTCACATATATGGATGGACAATCAGGAATACTTTAAGGCTTCTCCTCGAAAGGTCTTCTTCTACGTTTGAGCTGAACACGTACTGTCTTTCATGACTGCTACCATGGATATATACATTTCATCATTTTCAATGGATCATAGGATTAGCTCCCTCCTAATATTTGCTTCATGTAAGAGTGCATATAATCTGCTCCCTTCATCTGACTGCTTCTGTCTCTGTCCTTATTGTCTTCTACAATATATAATAGAGTCCACGCTTCCATCTGCAACCTTATTGTCTTCTGCAATATATAATAGATTCCACGCTTCCATCTGCAACCTTATTGTCTTCTGCAATATATAATTGGCTTTCTTATCTTAACAGAGTCCATGTTTCTATCTTGGTTGTCGTCATAAGTCTTTCCCCAATTTCTCTTGATGTCTGACTTCTAAGTCTCTTCAGGATTGATTCGGCTTATCTTGTACTATCTTTCACATGATGTATTTCATCCCTTCATGTGTATTATCTAATGATATTTATTCTTATCTTGTTGTTCTTCCATAGGTATAGTTCTTCTTGGAACACATTATCTTCCAAGAGAAAGATATACAAGATATGTACAGAGACGATGCAAGCAACATATGTACAAGAGAATAAGAAGAGTGTTGTTACCTTTTAGTAGAAGAAGTCTCTTCCATCCCGGTTAGTCTTCTTTGTCGGTTCCTTTTCTTCGGCAATCGATGCTTCATGTTTCTTCTTCCTTTTCTTTAGCTCAGGACACTGATTTTTGTAGTGACCGTACTTCTGACAGTTGAAGCATTGTATTTATGAAANATACTTCTTTTGGGGTTTCTCTTTTGCATTGGTCCTTGATTCTTCTTGAGCACAACAAGTCCAAAGTTCTCCAAATGTCGGGTACTCCTTCCTTGTGTTCATGCTTGCGGCAAATGCATCCCATGTCTTGGGAAGACCATTAAGTACTATGTTCACCAATTCCTTTTCTGAAGTGATCTCTTCAATAGATTGTAGTTGATCTCTTAGCTGGGATATCCTTACAAAGTATGATGTTATGTTGTCATCATCATTCATCTTCATGTCACGGAGCTCATTCTTCAGAATCATAACTTGTCCAATATTTCTGACTGAGAAGAGATTTGTTAGGGCATTGTACATCTTCTTCGATGAGTCAAGATGGGATATGTAGGGTATCAAGTGGTATTTTATGGAATCCACTATGATACTCATGGCATTGATGTCAACATCTTTGAACTTCTCCATAGATGCAATGTTCTGCAGTTCCTTCTCTTCTCCTTCTTTAAACTCTGGCTTCACGATCTTTCCTTTCACAATATCCAGCACTTTATTCTTAGCAAGGATGAGGTCAATCCTTGTCCTCCATGCTCTGAGTTTAGAGGCTCCATCTAGCTGGTTCTCAGACTTCATAGAGTTCATCATGGCTTGCTTGACTTGGTCAAACCCTAGATTTGACCAGAAATCCAAACTTCACGTCTTGGCCTTCTGAGAGTACCAGGAGATGCTCTGGGCTAGGGTGCACTGATCTATCCAGAGATTAGGTAAATCTTGTCACTTAAGGTGCCTCAACAAGAGGTTTAGGGTTTCTGCAAATGCTTCTGCTGGTAACCCTAGCTGCAGTGCTTTTGGAAGCTGCTCCTGCTAGTAACCCTAGTGGCAGTTCCTCAACGAGCTCAATATCTAGAGGTTATGTTTCCTTCCAGCATTTTATGTTGACTGAAGGGGTGTGGGCCCATAACTTGTTAGAATATAGAAGATGGTGTGCTCATTTTACCATTGACGATACCCTCATCACCCAACCACAGGCCGAAGCCTCCCTCCGAGCACCTTAACCTTTACCTGAGAATTCCTCTGGAAGCAAACCCTAGGCTAGATAGCCAAACAAAGAGTAGCACATCAATCCCCAGGGATAGTGAATCATAAAATACTGATCAGATGTTCCAAACCCTAGCCAAGAGATATCCAAGCCAATACTGAAACTAGCTGCTGCTACAGCTGCACCTGCAACCCTCCTCCAAACCTGCACACCAACTGCAACTGCAGTGCGCACAAACTGGGAAAACTGTAGTCCTGAGATGTTGTCAAATGAGAACTGGCGCCCTGTATTTATAGTAATCCTGCCAGTTTGCTGGGGCCGACTTCTCCTTCTGGGTATGTGTCTATTCAGTTTATTATTATTAATTCTGGCAGACTTCTTCTCTTAGAGGCTAATAGCCTAATATAAATTATCTTCTTGAGCCGACAAGGCTTCTAGGGTTATTAGCCAATTCATTAGGGTTTCTCTTACTTCCCGGAGTCTTCTATTCTCATCAGGTTCACATGTAGAGGTAAATACCTCCTGTAGCTACTATAATATTAACAGACTCCTCTGCTTGAAGAATATGTGTCGCCTGTTGGTAGTCGCTGAAGGATTTGTGCAAAACTATCCATCATCTCATTCCTTTCTTATGTGAGGGCTTCCTCAATCAATAGTTTGAAAGGATCTCATGTCCCGTCATTTTTGTTTTATCTTTCTATGAGAGGTCGCTTGGGTGTGCGAGAGATTTTGTCCTCAAGGGAAACAAGATCGAGACCCAACTCTTTGTACTCCGACCTCGTTGGGGACATGCATTAAGACGACACAGAGCAGACCGCTCTGATACCACTGATCTAGATTTTATGAGAAGAGAAAAATGACTACAAATTATTAACAGGTGCTTAAGACAAAATAATAGAGATACAGTAAAACTGGTTTTCTATTCAATAAGGAAATAAGTTGAAACTGTAAATGCAGCGGAAACAAGCTTGCTAGAATGGTGGCGGCTTATCTCTGAGAAGAGATSTGACAACTGCACTCATTTKCAAGAAGATGATTACAATGAGGATCTGAAGAAATTTTTACAATAAAAACAAATTCCAAAAACCCTAGACATCCAAAAACCTAACCCTAGGAGATGAAGTGCCAAATGTGGGCCCCGTTTGAGTAAGTTAGTACATCAACTTCCTGGGGTCATAACTTTTGCATACGATCACTGTTTTAGGCATATGATAGCTCGTTTTGAAGGTATCATCGAGAAGATTGATTTTAGGGGATAAATCCTTCATGTTCTTAATATTGAGAAGATCGATCCTGAAAAACCTACATTTAGGCCCTCATAATGGCCCCAGAAGTTAAAACTGCTAAAAATAGTAAATTGTCAAAATTGGCAGAAAACTATTTTGAGCCAGTTGGAAAAGGTGGGTGGCCACCAATATCCATATGTATCAATCCTCCCTCCTTAGGAAGAAATGGTCACCATTTCATTGAGTTCCCCCATTAGATGAGGAAATTTCTGTTGAATTTGGCCCCGGGTGAGCCACTTGCCTTGGTACAGGAGCTGCAGTGCTTTGATGACTTGATAAAGCTGGATCTTTTGTTGTCGAGTGCCCTTGATCAGTGTGTCCAGAATATAATAATTGGATGCCCATTGTATTCATTTGGGGTTGAGCTCTGTTGGTTTCATCTTCTCTGCTACGTCTGAGGTGTCCAATAATGGTGGGAAATAAGGGCAAAGGAGATCCACGTTGAACAATTGGTGCAGGACAAGGAAAGGAGGAATGTTGAGCTCAAAAACATTATCCCTCATGACCTTGGTGATGGTTTGTGACCCATAATGAAGTGGGAATAGCTTCCGATGGGGTCCTGTAAGTCGTTCTTTCTGCAAGTGAAACCAAACTTTGTCACCCACTTGAAACTTATGTGGCACCTGATGTTGGTCATGGCGCTGCTTGTACTTGTCATTGGACTCATGTAGGATATCCTGAACGTATTGGTGGATGTGTTGGATCCACTCAATGAACTAGGTGGCTTTTTCATCTTCAATTGGAGCAAGAGATGAGTCAGTTGAGGTGACCGGAAGGGGATGTGAAACATCTATGGGACCAAATGGTTCGAATCCCAACCCCACCTAAAAGGGGCTATGGCCGGTTGAGCTATGCAGAGCTCGATTGTAGCTATGTTGGACATAGGGAAGGCTCTCATCTCATATGTGAGGGTGATTTTAATTATACATGGAAATGATATGCACAATCATTAGATTGACGACCTCGATTTGGCCATCTGTGTGGGGGTGGAAGGTTGTGGATTTGGTGAGCTTGGTGTCCAAGTGACCAGAGGCTTGACTAGAATGTGTTAAGAAATTGAATGTCCCGGTCTGAGAAAATGGCTTGTGGGATTACAAAATGTACCCAGAATCGTTCAAAGGATATCTTGGCAGTGGCCTTTATTGTGAAGTTCTTCTTACAGGTAACCAGAATCGCCATCTTAGAAAAGTGATCAACAACCACAAAAACACAGTCATTTCCTCGCTTGGTGGATGGGAGGCTGGACATGTAGTCCATTGATATGGATTCCCATGGGCTATCAGAAGTAGGAAG